>PISX010014866.1:30720-51731 GCA_004024625.1 Mellivora capensis | reverse complement strand
TTATTTCACTCAGCATAATCTCTTCCAGTCCCGTCCATGTTGCTACAAAAGTTGGGTATTCATCCTTTCTGATGGAGGCATAATACTCCATAGTGTATATGGACCACATCTTCCTTATCCATTCGTCCGTTGAAGGGCATCTTGGTTCTTTCCACAGTTTGGCGACCGTGGCCATTGCTGCTATAAACATTGGGGTACAAATGGCCCTTCTTTTCACCACATCTGTATCTTTGGGGTAAATACCCAGTAGCGCAATTGCAGGGTCATAGGGAAGCTCTATTTTTAACTTCTTGAGGAATCTCCACACTGTTCTCCAGAGTGGCTGCACCAACTTGCATTCCCACCAACAGGGGTTTTTTTTATTTGTTTTTGTTTTTTGCTCCATATAACTCCCTTTAGATCCATCCAAGTTGTTATACCAATGGTTTGTTCCTTTTTATTGTTGAGTAATATTTAGTGGTATGGATATGCCACAGTTTGTTTAGCCATTCACCCATTGAAGGACATCTGGGTTGTTTCTAGTTTGGGCCTGTTACAAAGAAAGCTGTTATAGGTTTTTGTGTAAACTTAACTTTTCATGTCTCTGGGATAAATGTCCAGGAGTGCAATTGCTGGAATGCATTTTTAATTTTATAAGAAATTGCCAAACTATTTTCCAGAATGACTGTACTATTTTACATTCCCACCAGCAATGTATGAATGTTTCAATTTTCCACTTCTTTGCCCACATTTGGTCTTATCATTTTTCATTATTTTAGCCACTCTTATAGGTGGGTAATAATATCTCATCATGGTTTTAATTCTAATTTCCCTGATGGCTAATGATATTGAACATCTTTTCATGTGTTAATCTGTCTATCCTCTTTAGTGAAATGTCTGTTCCTGTCTTTTGCCCGTTTTTCTAATTGGATGGCTTTTTTAACCGTTGAATTTTAAGAGTTCTTTATGTTATATATGTAACACACACACATACATAAAATTAAAAAGCTCCTGCAAAGCAAAGAAAATCATCAACAAAATGAAAAGGCAACCTTCTGAATGGGAGAAAGTATTTGCCAATCATATATCTCACAAAGGGTTACTGTCCAAAATATTTAAAGAACTCATACAACTCAATAACAAAAACCAATCTGATGGAAAAATGGCAGAGTAGGGGCGCCTGGGTGGCTCAGTGGGTTAAGCCACTGCCTTCGGCTTAGGTCATGATCTCAGGGTCCTGGGATCGAGTCCCGCATCGGGCTCTCTGCTCAGCAGGGAGCCTGCTTCCTCCTCTCTCTCTGCCTACCTCTTGGTCTACTTGTGATCTCTGTCAAATAAATAAATAAAATCTTTAAAAAAAAAAAGAAAAGAAAAATGGCAGAGGATTTGAAAATTTTCTTTGTTCTAAAGGTTTTATAGTTTTATGTTTTAAATTTAAGTCCATGACCCATTTTGAGGTTTTTTTTTTTTTAAGATTTTATTCATTTATTTGACAGAGACAGAAACACAGTGAAAGAGGGAACACAAGCAGGGGTAAGTGGGAGAGGGAGAAGCAGGCTTCCCGCGGAGCAGGGAGCCGGAGGGATGTGGGGCTCGAAGAGCCGGGCTCTATCCCAGGACCCTGGGATCATGACCTGAGCCAAAGGCTGATGCTTAATGCCTGAGCCACCCAGGCGCCCCCCATTTTCAGTTAATTTTTATATAAAGTGTAAGTTTTAGGTGGAAGGAAGTTTTTCCTTTATAGCCTATAGCGTCCACAATCATTCCAGCACCATCTATTTAAAAAGCTCTCCTTTCCTCCACTGACTTGTTTTTGCACCATTGTCAAAAATCTGTCAGGCATGTTGTTTGGATTATTTGTAGCTCTACTTCGCCAATCTGTGTGTCTACCTGCCCTGTTTATTCTTTTTTATTTTTAGAGATTTATGATACACTTTGTATCCTAGTAAGGAAGTATCATTGTAAGGAAGGTCATCTTCATGCCTCTTCTTTTTCAAATATGTCCTTGCTCTGGTGGATCAGGATAGCCTAGTGGTAAAGAGCTTAGGCTCCAAAAACAGTGGCTTCACCACTCAAGTAGCTATGGGATTTTGGGCAAGCAAGAAATGGAAATGGAGCCAGGGGAACTAAAAGCTTAACATCTGCAGAGTGCCATACTGTTTGACACAGGGTCAATGTATTATTAGTTTGGTTGTCCAATGTTGTAATAAAAAACCCAAAGACTTCTTACATGAGAGAAAAAAACTTACTTCCTGCTCATGCAACAAACCAGCGTGGGTGTTCCTGATAAGGTGACTTCCTTGAGCAATTCTCTTCTAAACTGTGACTCGAGGACGCAGGCTCCTTAGTTCTCACTTCCTTCTTGAGGCTCCACCATCTCTAGGTCTTTGGTGTATTTTCATCTCATTGGTGGGAAAAGAGAAGAGGGAGCAGAGAAGTGGTTGAGAGGTTTGGGTTTTTTTTCCCCCTACTCCAGAAGTGGCACTTTATCCCACACAACACTGGCCAAAATTCAGTCACATAGATCCAACTCACTACTAGGAAGGCTGGGAAATGTGTTCAGTGCACCCGGGAGAAGACGTAAACACATGCAAACACACAGGGCAGCCTCTCTGCCTCTGGAAATGATTAAGAGCGTTAGGGACTAGAATGGGGAGAAGTCTTTATAAAGAACAGGAAATTGAGAAGAGAATGGAATGATGAGAGAGTGGCAGACAAGCAGAGGTGAGGGGAAATATTTCAAGCAGAAGCACCAAGGTAAAGGCCTCAGTCTGGGCTCTTTTGAATGGGATCTCTCTTCCTTTTTTTTTAAGATTTTACCTATTTATTTGACAGACAGAGATCACAAGTAGGCAGAGAGGCAGGCAGAGAGTGAGGAGGAAGCGGGCTCACTGCTGAGCGGAGAGCCCGATGTGGGGCTCGATCCCAGGACCCCGGGATCATGACCTGAGCCGAAGGCAGAGGCTTTAACCCACTGAGCCACCCAGGCGCCCCTCTCTTCCATTTTCTAAACAGCTATTGGTACTGTAGAGGAAAGTTATCTGGTAACCAAACATCTTTCTGAACCTCTCTTATTAGTGGTAATAGTTTTTGTAGTTGACCCTTGGTTTTCCAGACAATTAGACCATCCATACATAATGATAAAGTTTTCTTATTTCAAAATAGCTTTATCTGGAGTGCCTGGATGGCTCAGTGGGTTAAGTTTCTGCCTTCGGCTCAGGTCGGGGTCTTGAGGTCCTGGGATTGAGCCCCAAATCAGGCTCAGTGGGGAGGCTGTTTCCCCTTCTCTCTCTGCCTGCCTCTCTGCCTACTTGTGATCTCTCTCTCTGTCAAATAAATAAATAAAATCTTAAAAAAAAAATACCTTTATCTTGTTCTTTTGTCATGTCTCACTTACTAGCTAGCTTCCTGAACAGATATAAGTAAGAGCAACAACAGCGGGGATTTTTTATTGTTCCTGATTTTGATGAAAACATAACTGAAGTTTTAACGTTAGGTTTGAAATTTGCTGCTTATGTTTTATTTTGGTTTTGCTCATACTTTACAAATCGAGAACATTGACTTTCATCAAGTCCTCTTTTGTTCTCTCTCAAAGTGCTCTTGGATTTTTACTCTTTTGATGCATTTTTTGGTGAAATTTATTTATTGATCTTTTAATGTTGAACCATCTATACATTCTCAAAATAAGCCCTTCTCAGTTAGGGTGTGTTATTCTAATAATACATACTACTGGATTCGACTGCTGATATTTTATTTGAGTTGGTGGGGTTTTTTTTTTTGCATCAGTTTTCATAAATGATATTAGTCTGTGGTTTTCTTTGTGTACTATGTGTCTCAGATTTTGTTCTCAGGGTTATGCTAACTTTATAAAATGAATAATAAAGCTTTCTGTAGCATTCTATTTTCTAGAGTGGATTAGATACTATGGGTTATGTATTAAAGTTATGAGCCTAGAATCTATCTCCATTCTTTATAGATGAGGAAACTTTTTGTTTCTTTTTTCTTTTTTTTTTTTTAATTTTTATAACTTTTTGTTTCTCAAGGCTTTATAGGCCAAATGGAAATGTAAAGCACCAGTCATAAAAGACATTTGCTTTCTACGATAGCCTATTGTCTCTCTAGCATGATTCATTATTCCTAACTATTGTAGAGATGTCTTGCAAATAAGGGATTCTTCTCCTTTGATAGAATAGAATTTATAAAAAGCCTCAATAATCTGACATGGAGGGGAAATGAAACTCCTCTATGTTTGTGAATTTCCCTTATATGATCAACCAGTGGTTAGCTGTCCCTCCCATTTCAGCCCCCACTGCAGCTTCACTTATAGACTAGAGGGAGGCTTCCAGTGTTAGGCTGACAATCTCTCAAAAATATTCTTTCTTGTTATGAGACTCCCTGCTGCTACCGAAACCCATTAGACACCCTAGAAACTGATTGAAGTCCATTCTTTGAACAAATGCTTTCTGGATCCTGAGGCCTAAAGAGAAAATGTGATAGAGCAGGGTCCCTCTGGTTCAGCCTTCCTGCTCCTTTAGACTCCACAAAACTTGAATGTTATAGTTTGAAACATAAACTTCTCCAAAGCCTATTGAGAAAATAATATTCTCCCTCTATTTGCTGGCCTCAGGCTCACTCCATGGAAATAATAACTCTCCATTTCTGGACAGCAGCTTTTGGTCTTGTCTTGCCTTGCTCAGAGAGCCCAAGAGCAAAATTAAAGAGCTTTATTTAAAAAAAAATATTTATTTATTTGACAGACACAAGTAGGCAGAGAGAAGGGGGGGAAGCAGGCTGAGCAGAGAGCCTGATGCAGTGCTCCATCCCAGGACCCCAAGACCATGACCTGAGCCAAAGGCAGAGGCTTAACCCACTGAGCCACCCAGGCACCCCATAACTGAAGGCCTTTAGTAGCTGCTCTTTATCCCTGTTCTACTTAACAAAACTCGTTCTGTTTATTTTAACCACTTAATATCAAAATCCTTTAAAATGTAAAGAGGATATCCCCAAAGAAAAAAATCCAAGTGGCCAATAAACATATAAAAGTATAATTAACCTCATTAGCAATGAGGAAAATGCAAACTTAAGCCACAATGAGGTATTACTACAAAGCCACCAGAATGGCTAAAAAGAAAGGCAACACAAATTATTAGTGAGGATAAACAGTTACTGGAACTTATATAATGTTGTTGATGAGAGTACCAACTGGTATGACAACTTTAGAAGACAGTTTCACTATTTACTAAAGCTGAGAATATGTATATCCTGTGACCCAACAATTTTATTGCTATGTGTACATTCACATGTCCAAGACTCATGTACAAGAATATTCATAGGCAAAAACTGCAAACAACCCAATGTTAATTAACAGAAAAATGGATAAATTATGGTGAATGTATAGAATAGCACATGGCGACAAAAATGAATAAACTACAGCTATGTGTGACAACCTAGATGAATCTCCTAAATTTGGGGGTATACACTGTGCTCTCTTTCTTTACCTAGGCGGTGTTTTCTGTGATAATTCCTTAGGCTGTGTATTCTTCTGTGTACTGTTCTGTGTATTTTACAATGGAAAGGGTAAAAATGTGCGTGTGTATATACATACATATATATACACATATAAAAATACAGTGTATGTATTCTCAGACTCCTTAATGGTATACTGAACATAATTTTATCCTTTCTTAATAATTTAGAGGTGCGGGGCACCTGGGTGGCTCATTTGTTAAGCGTTTGCCTTTGGCTCAGATCATGATTCCTGGGTCCTGGGATCAAGCCCTGCGTCAGGCTCCCTGCTCGGGGAAAAGCCTGCTTCTCCCTTTCCCACTCCCCCTGCTTGTGTTCCCTCTCTGGCTGTCTCTTTCTCTGTATCAAATAAATAAAAACACAATCTTTAAAATGTAATAATAATAATAATTATTATTATTATTATTATTCAGATAAACACGTATTATGGGGCTATAATACAATTAATGTATGTGGGACTTTATGTGCTAACATTAAATGACTTCAAATCCAGGCTTTTAAAATTCTTCTATTTGCTTCTGAATGTGTCTTGAGTATGAAGTAGTTCTGAGTCATCTTCTGAGTAGTAGAGATTGTGTCTGACTTTTATGTCAGTTGGAGTTACCTCTGCTTTCCACTGAAATACATGATACAATGAATATAAATATGTATCATCTTGTTTGTATTAGAAAGATCTTAAGGGCGGCTGGGTGGTTCAGTGGGTTTAGCAGTTGAGCGTCTGACTCTTGGTTTTGGCTCAGGTCATGATCTCAGGTTGTGAAGTTGAGCCCCACGTCTAGCTCTGGACTGTGGAGCCTACTTAATATGCTCTCTCTCCCTCTGCCCCTCTCCCCCAACTCATGAGTGTGCTCTCTCTTCCTCTCTAAAAAAATAAAAAATTTTTTTAGAAGTTTGAAAAGAAAGATCTTAAAAACATGAAAACAAGGACACAGTGTGGCTCAGTCTGTTAAACATCTGCCTTCGGCTCAGGTCATGATCCAGAGTCTGGGGGTCAAGTCCTGCATTAGGCTCCCTGCTCAAGAGGGAGTCTGCTTCTCCCTCTCCCTCTGCCCCTCACCCCACCCATGCTCTCTCTCTCTCTCTCTCTCTTTCTCTGTCAAATAAGTAAATAAAATCTTTTTAAAAAATGAAAAGAAAAAATTCCTCTAGATTATTTCAAGAAAAAATTAACCAATTTTCTGACTTACTCAATGTATCACTGTGATGACATTATTCACTAGAGAAGGTGTTATTTCTTCTTAAAGATAATTTTATGGATGTAGAAACACCATTCATTCAAAGCCAGCATAAGTTGATCTCTCAGCAATCAAGGAAGGAGTTTCTAGGAGTGGCCAGCCTCATTAAATGTCATAGACTAATCGAGAGGCGTGAGGACTGCAAACAACTTGTGGAAGGAAAACCAGATAGCAGAGGGTTAGAATGAGTGCTGTGGAATGTGGGGAATGGTATGGAGCAAGAAGAAAGAATGGGAGGAAGGTCAAGTAGAGGCATTTTTCAAGATGAGACCTGTATATAGTTAATGGAGTTGAATGGATCCTGTGGAAGAGGCAGTAACTGATTGAGCCAGGTTTCAGAGGAGATTTAGGATACAGGTGATAAAATCAACAATCTGGATAGAAGGGTTAACCTTGAAAAAGTACGTGTGTGTGTGTGTGTGTGTAGGTGGGTGGCAGGAGGGAAGACGGAGGAGTTGTCCGCTAATGAGTATAAACACCAAGAGTGCAGGGATCTTCTGTTTTCTTCCCTAAAGTAGCCTATGTTTCTAGAACAGTGGCCGGCATATAGAAAGGGCTTAGCAATATTTATTGGATGAATAGAGTTTGACATCTAATCAATCTCAATTCGAATTCTGGCTCTTACACTGGCATACTGTGGGAACGTGAACAATTTCTTTACTCTGCTAAACCTCAACCTGATTATCTATAAACGAGGAATAACAACATAGAATGTATTTCTAGACGTGTTTGTAACACATACCCTTAAGCTGAGCCATTATGACTTTCTTATATTTAAATATTAAGCTCAGCACTTGGCAAAGTGCTTTATACCAAGTAGTTGCTCTCTAAGTGATTTTTTAAAAAAAAGATTATTTATTTATTTTAGAGAGAGAGTGTGGGGGGCGGGGGCAACAGAGGGAGAGAGAGCCTCAAGCAGATGCCAAGCTGAGCACAGAGCCAGACACGGGGCTTGATCTCACAACCCTAAGATCACCACCACAGCCAAAAATGAAGAGTGAGGCATTCAACTGACTGTGACACCCAAGCGCTCCTCTCTAAATGATTTTAATTGAATTTTTACACTTAACTGTGAGGAATAAACTTTGCTTTACCTGCAAATTTCAATCTTTAGATTTTTCTAGTTGTGGGGCTTTAGTTTTGTTAGGATGACATAAAAGCGTATTTTATTTTTGTGAAATTATAAAAATAACATTTTCTAAAAGTTGATTATAAAAATTAATATAACTTTTAAAATATTTTGTTCTTTAGCTCTTAGCTCCAACTACATAGCATCACATTCTGGCATTTTCTCTAACTTCATCAATTAAGAAGGCAGTATAGTGGTGGATCAGGGGTAAAAAATAGCTTTTTAGGATAGAAAGAGAAATGTAGGTGTATGTATAGAGTATAGAGGGGAAACATTGTCAACTTTCCTGCTAGAAAGCTCTAAAACCTAAATAACTTTACTGAAGATTGAGTCTATCTAAATTGATAATGGAAAAAAGTAGTGTTCTCATGGTGCCTTTTTTTTTTTTTTAAGATTTTATTTATCTATTTGATTGTGAGATAGAGAGGACAAGTAGGCAGAGTAGCAGGCAGAAGGAGAGGGAGACGCAGACTCCCCGCAGAGCAGGGAGCTCAATGCAGGTAAATTATAAAATTATAATTATAAACTGGTTTCTAGATGTCAAGGATGTAGTGTGTAGATGCTAAAAAGTTATTGAGAAACAGTTTGCTGGTAGCTTAGAGTGAAATTTCAGTTATGCTAAGGAAATAAGAAATGGGTGTTTTGACCTAAAACCCTGGGATCATGACCCAAGCCAAAGGCAGCTGCTTAACTGACTGAGCCACCCAGGTGCCCCTCTCATGGTGCTTTCTAAGTTTAAAACTTGACTGCCTGTTTCTCATGTGAACATCTATATTCATTGCCATAGGGACTGTCCCAGACCCTTACTTAGGGCCTCAAATGAGTGTAATTGCTCTTGTTATAGATATCAGAAAAATCCTGACTTATGAATAAGAGATAACCATTACATGAAACTCTATGTGCCTTTACAATTTTAACTCCTTGCAAACAGCTAATGGCAAAGTAGTATTATAGTATTTATTGTTTCTGGGAAGTGGGCATCCCAAATCTCACAACTATTTCCTAATTAGTCATAGCTGAAAACACTTTTTGATTAATTTATTACATGCCTTTTGCCCTACAAAAACTCACATTTTCGAGACTCTGACATAAACATATAGGACATACACAAATAGCTCTAGCAAGAATTCAAGCCACTATCAAGACTATGTATATATAGTTGTAAAGTTTGTATTACTTTATATATATATATACACATATACATACACATACTATGTATATATAGTTGTAAAGTTTATATTACTTAGTAGCACCAAAAAAAAAAAAAAGAGAGAATAATAAGGTCATAGGAAGCTCTGAGGAAATCAAAGCTAAAGAAAAAAAAATTTTTTTAATTTTTATTATTTTTTTTAAATTTCTTTTCAGTGTTCCAGAATTGATTGTTTATGCACCACACCCAGTACTCCACCGCCAGGCTCACCCAACCTCCCACCCCCCGCCCCTCCAAAACCCTCAGATTATTTTTCAGAGTCCATAGTCTCTCATAGTTCGTCTCCCCCTCCAATTTCCCCCAACTCCCTTCTCTTCTCCATCTCCCCATGTCCTCCATGTTATTAAAGAAAAAAATTTTTAAAGATAGGGTGGGCTTGAATATGTTAGCAACCCAAAAGAAAGGAGCAAATGAGGTAGGGCGATCTTAAGAACAAAGTCAGGGAATAAGGTCCTGGAGGTTGAAAGAAATGTGATCAAAAGCAGAGATATAGCCTTGGAAAGAAGGAGACAATGGGGAAAGAAAGAAGGGTGGAGTGAAAACATAAGAAAGTTGGGGTTGAGAACAGAAGTCATATTGAATGGCCCAGATTTGAATTAGGAGGCAAAGTGAGTGCCAAGAGCAAGGTAAGGCTAAAAAGGAAAGATCAGGTTGGAAGCTTGAGAAAAATAAAAAATGATTTAGAAAACTGTTGTAGGGTGTTCAAAAGAATGTTAACATGAGAGGACTTACAAGGAATCTAGTGTGTCTGTGAAGGCCCCTAAGATCAAACACCACGTTTTTGTAATACCTTGCAATGATCAATCAAGAGAAGCAACAGAAAAAGCAAATGCCGGGGGCTACTCATGGTGGGACAGTGAGATATTTCAGAGGGCCGGTGAGTGTCTTGGGTGTGCTGGTATTTTGGGTAGGTACTTGAATAGAGGAAATGACATCAAGAGATTTATTTATTTAGCAAATATTATTTACATATTAACATTTCTATGCAAATATTATATAGTCATATAGTAACCCCCCCTTATGCCCAGGGGATATGTTCCAAGACCCCCAATGGATGCCTGAGACTATGGATAGTACTGGACTCAACATATACTATGTTTTCCACTAGACACACATACCTGTGATAAAGTTTTATTCATAAATCAGGCACAGTAAGAGAATAACAGAAGTCATAATAAAATAGAATAATTATAATAACAATGTACTATAATAAAACTACATGTATATTGTCTCTCTCCCTCAGAAAATCTTATTATACTGTACTCATCCATCTTGTGACGTTGTGAGATAATAAAATGCCTGCTTGATGAGATGAGGTCAGGTGAAAGAGCTAGGTTGGCATTAGGTGACTGTAGAGCTTCTAATGAGTCATCAGGAGGAGGGATCATCTGCTGGGGGCCCCTGGTTGACTGTGGGTAACTGTAACTGTGGAGAGCAAAACTGTGAATAAAGGGGAGGGGGAACTACTTTATCCATCAACTTTAGTAGCTTGTGTTATCCTATTTCTAGAAACTCTTCCTTGACTCTTTTGATTACAGAGCCCAGTCTTCCCCTGATGGGGCATCTCTGCTTCCGTGTTCCATATCTAAGATTAACTGCTTCAGCTTCCTCCCAAACTTATTTCTATACCCAGTTACCCCACTTCTGTTAATGATCCTGTTACCTTTCTAGTCTCCCAGACCTGAAATTTCTGAGTCATCTCTGACTTTTCCTCTCCTTCCTTAATGTGTCATCAAGTACCGGCCTTAAATACTTCCACTGAAATATTTCTCCTGGCTTGTCTTCCTTTCAAGTACCAGGTCAATAGTTTAGGCTGTTGTCATTCCATACTGGGTACTTCTGTGCCTTCTCAACTGGTTTCCCTGCCTCCAGGCCTACTCAATCCAGTCAGTCCTACTTACCCCATCCAGATTAATCTTTATAAAAGGTCAATTTGATGAGTCATTCCTCATCTCAAAAACCCACAAGGAGCCATGGTAGAGTCCATGAGGAAACAAGAAGACCCTGGAGGACATTATATTCTAAGGAGGATGGGACAGTTTATGTGGTCAGGAGGAGATGAGGACTTAAAGGAGGCTTTCCTGAGGAGTGATGAGAGAGGAGAGTGGATGCAAGAAAGAAAAGATACATCCAGGTTTAGGAAGTAAGTTGAGGAGGAAGAGGAGATGCCAAGGAGACTCAGGAAAGTTAGAGGGGTTGGAGGAGAACCAGAGAGAGTGTATCACAAAGACCATTGTAGGAGAGGATATCAAGGAACAGAGAGAGTAACCTGGATTTTTCCCTGGTGAGAGTCCATTGGATTTGGCAATTAGGTTGTCAGAATCAAGAGCAGCTTTAGGGGTGTTTAGGGAGACTATGGAGGGTTGAGAAATAAAGAAGTAGAAATGAGGAGCATAGGTTTCCTTTTTAAATGTTGTTGGTTAAGAAGAGATGAGAAACCATGCTGAATGAAGATAAAGAGAGGTGAACTTAAAAATATCCTCCTCAGGGAAGAGACTTGCACCAGATTATAGCCTAAAGGTACCAATCTCTGTAGTGGAGAGCTTGGTATTAGATAGAGAGAAGACAACTGACTGAGCAAGATCCCCAAGGAGATCTGGGGAGATCCAATCTAACAAAGAGAAAAAAAGTCTTTGTCCATTTATAATCATCCTCTTGCTATATACATGGTAACTCTTGACTGTGTGTATGTTATGGTTGTGTATGGTTAAGGTAATGAGGCATTATGAAATAACTACATGAATTTTTGCAACTTAAAGGGGTAGAACTAGATGAATCATTTCAGAAAACTTGAGTTGCTAATAACCTCAGCTTGAAAGAGCTCAATCATTCATTAAAATTCAAAGGTGTCAGTCACTATTGCCTTGAAAATCAGCTGAGAATTAAGAATGTTTTCAGACTGAGAAGTGGATGTATCCATTCTCTATTGCTGTCCTAACAAATTACCAGAAACTTGGTATAGGTCAGAAGACCAACACAGATCTCACGGGGCAAAACATAGATGTTGGTGGGCTAGGTTCCCTTCTGGAAGCCTATAGGGGAGAATCTGTTCCCTTCCCTCTTCCAGCTTCTAGAGACCACAGAATTCCTTGGTTTGCGGCCCCCTTTTTTCTATTCCAAACCGGCAACATCTCTCTATCCTTTCTTCACTTAAGTCATCTGTCTCTGACTGCATTCATGAAAACTTCTTCACTTTTAAGGACTCAAGTGATCTGATTGGGCCCACATATATAATCCAGGCATACCTCCCATCTCAAGGTCCTTAACCTTTATCACATCTGTGAATTTCTTTTGCCTTGTAAGATACAACATTCACAGTTTCTGAGGAATAATAGGCTGCGGGTTTTTTTGGGAGCCACTATTCTGCCTACAACACTAGAACTGAGTGTGAGGTCTTTATTTTAAGAGGGAAATTTGAAATGGGAAAAAGAAAGATGTTTAGTAGTTGTATTTTATTCTTAAAATGGGCAAAATGCTTGCTCTGGAAGATAAACTGATTTCTAGATGTCAAGTATGTAGTGTCTAGATGCTAAAAAGTTACTGAGAAACAGTTTGCTGGTAGCTTAGAGTGAAATTTCAGTTATGCTGAGGAAATAAGAGTTGGGTGTTTTGACTTAAACATTTAGACTAGAGAAAATAAGTAACCTATCTCCTGGGTCTGAGGTACGAAGATGGTGACAGAAATAAAAGAGAGAAAACCCTAAATATGTTCGCTTGGAGGCACTGTAGGAATAGAATAGACTTCAGCAGGAAATCTTAGAATTGAATTTAGCGATCTATTCAGAACTGGATTCTAAATTTTAGGTCTTAATCCTCTTTCTTCATCTATAATTGCCAGGTAGTCTATGGATACAAGAAATATGGGGCTAGCTCTTGGTGTCAAACTTGCAGTATTTACAATGTTAATACCATGCTTCAATCACATAAGATAATTGGTTAAAAAAAAGATACTGGTCCTAAAAAAATGGATATGGTCCTAATTATAAAAATTGACTATTATAAATATTATTTAAATATTATAAGAAATAGCATTAGAAAAATGAAAGATCATAATACTTTTCTATAGTACTATATGCTTCTATATACCATTACTATCATATTATTATATTTTGAGGGCCTGCTGTGTTCCAGGCATTGTAATATATATTTTTTAGAAGATTAAAAAAAGATTTTTGTAATCATATGGCAATACTTAAAATGATATGAGAGTAGGTTATATAGCCTGAACACTAAAGGAAAGGTAAAAGAGAAACAAAATATATTCCAGTATTTTATACTCCAGTATTAACAGAAATTAGTAAATGAGATGATAAATATTAGTGTTAACCTTTAACTGGTGGCTAGTTTACAGATAGTTAGTTTTAATTTACAAATAAACTAAAACTTAAAAATTAATTTTGTAGTTGGTAAAAATAAGAAAAAGAGCCCTCTATTTCACATTTTAAAACCTTCTACTTGTTCCTTAAATGTCTTTTTAAAAGCAATAATAAACTATTTGAACATAGTATGATTTGGTCTATAAATTGATATATAAGCAATTATTATCATAAACATTCTAGAGACTTTTTTTTGGTAATATATAATCTAAATTCTATCTCCACATTAAGATGAAAGCAGCCATCCATCTGACTCCATTTCTTTCACTGTAACCAAATTAAATTTGTATTTCATATATCCATCTAACCATTCATTCATCCAACGAAGTGTGTTAAACTCCTATCATGGGAAAGGCACTATGCTAGGCCCTGTAAAATATTTAACACAGATATTTGTACTTTTTATTTGAAGTTCAAAATTTATTTCCAGTTGTGAGTGAAAGACTTTATTACATCAGCTATCTGTCCTGACCTGCCTCTTTATCTAATCTAATCTAATCTCTATCTTACACATTTTTTATTAATCTTTCTACTGTGAGAAGTCTTCCTTCTATTCCTGTTCCCTAGGAAATCTTCTCCCAGAGGGAACCAGTGTGCTATTTTTCTATATATCCTTCCAGATGCATTGTATGTATCAAGCAAATGTATATACATATTAAACTCCCCATAAGTATTTTGCTGCATCTTATTTTTTTTTTTTTTCAGTCTCATTCTTTCTTACATCTGCACACTATTCTATTGTATGGCCATATCATTTACTTAATTATGGGCATATCCATTAATTTTAAAATATTTAATTTAATTTAATTTTAGTATTAGTCTATTCCTAACAAAGCCAAATAGTCTTATATTCAAATATATTTGTGGATATCTTCCTAGAGATGGAACTTGTAAGGTACTTACAAGTATTTACTTGTAGTGTAATACATTCCTAGAGATGTATTTGTAATTTTGAATAAATATTGTCAATTTGCCTTTCATAGAAGTTGTGCCTGTTTCCCCATAGACTTACCAACAAATGATGATAATCTTTGCAAAGCTGAAGGATGAAAAATGTCATCTCGGTGTAGTTCTAATTTGCATTTCTCTTATGATGAGTGAGGTTGAGCATATTTTTACATACTTCAAAACATTTGTATTTCCTTATAAAATGAGGCAATAGAAAAATATTTATATATTAGGGAAATTAGCCCTTTTCCAGTGAGTTGCAAATACATAATTTTTTCCCAGTTTGCTAAATGTCTCACAACTTTGTGGCAGCTTTTGTCATGCAAAATTTTTAAATTTTTATTCTTTAGAATTATTTTTATAGATGGACTTTGTGTCATACTTAAGCTTTTCCCACTCTGAGACAAGATTTAAAATTCTCCATGGACTCCTCTAGTACTTCTTTTCTCCTCTAGTACTTTTATGATTATGTATGTTAATACATTCTTAATCATTACAAGTTCTAAACTATTTAGTGCAAAGGATCAAATTCCCTGTTTCAATTTATATCTGAGCTAGATTACCAAATCGGTCTCATGAAATTCAGAACAGTAGTAAGGAGCATGAACTTTGGAGTTGATAATCTGCTTCTGAGCTGTATGATCTTGAGTATGCTACTTAATTAACCTCTCTGAGCCTCAACAGCTTCAGTTGTAACATGGAAATGATAAATAGTACTTAGTTTGTTGTGAGAATCATGGGATGATTCATTTAAAGCCCTTATTTAGCACAATGCTTCACAAGCTAGAATCATTCATTAAATGTAAACTACTGTGATAATGATGATGACCATAGACTATTCTTTCAACTGCTACGACCATCTCACAATTCATGACTTTAATCACAAAGCGTTGACTAAAAAAATGCATCCCAAATTTGCCAACATTACCACTTTAGCATCAACAATCCAATCGCCTCTAAGCATAGCTCTCAACCTTGGCAGTATACAATCATCTGAGTAGATTTTTCAGTTCTCACTGCCTGGGTCCCTACCCCAGATACTGTTTTAACTGGTTTCATGTATGGCTCAGGCACCAGCATTTTTCAAAAACCCCTCTGGTGATTTTCAGTGGGCAGTTAAGGTTTAGAACCATTATCCCAACACGTGGCTAGTGGTTTCACACATTAAGGAAAACATGTTCATTACCTTGAAAGAACAATACATAGAAATTTTTTAGGTCAAATGCCATGAATTATTTTTTTTAAATATTTTATTTATTTATTTGACAGATCACAAGTAGGCAGAGAGGCAGGCAGAGAGAGAGGAGGAAGCAGGCTCCCTGCTGAGCAAAGAGCCTGATGTGGGGCTCGATCCCAGGATCCTGGGATCATGACCTGAGCCAAACGCAGAGGCTTTAACCCACTGAGCCACCCAGGCGCCCCTAAATGCCATGAATTATTGAGGAAGACATTAAAAAGAGAACATAAAGAGTTGAGACTGATGTCAGATACAGACACTGAGAAAAGGAGTTACAAAGTTGAAGATATTCTTTGTATATACTTCTAAGACCTCTTTCCCAGAAGAGTTCAGGGCTGCTATCCTTAAGTACTGTTACTAACTGCTCCTTAGAGGTAAGAGATATAATTTTATATCTTAAGTACTGTTACTAACTGCTCCTTAGAGGTAAGAGATATTTGTTAGATGTGCTAACCGAAGCAGGGAGATAGGACTCCTCAGCTCTTCAAATTTAGGATTCTCGTTATCTTCATTCTCCAAGATAAATTCCTTGACAATTCTCAAAAATAAATTATCTCTGATCATGAGTAATACAGCTTATCCCCTTATACATTTTAGCAGGTTAGGAAGGATTTGGAAAGGTATTTTAGCTCACTTATAAAGTGTGAGATGGGTATACAGGAAAATTAGATATTATTGAACTAGTATGGTCTAAAGAGACTGGGCAGAGCCAAGAGGCCTAGATTTTAGTTCCTGAGCCTATTTCCTCAGCTACAAAATGAGAGAATTAAGAGATCCCAAACATATCTTTCTGCTCTAAGTAATTACTGTGTCACCAAGCCACCCAGGTAAAGCCTTTCTTAATCAGTCAGTAGAAAACAGGAAAAGTATTGTAGCTCAAGCTTTTAAAATACATATTTCATAGATTTGTCTTTTTACATACATAAGGCAGTATGCTTTCTCAAATACTAATCTAGGTCTTGATGCTATTAGGCTAATATATGTCCTGCCTAACTTGCAGATACACATTTTACATTTAAGCAAGCAGGGACAACTGGTGTCTTCACCCAGAAAGGTGACTAATGGAGGGTCGGGGGCTGCATCCTGAGACCTGTGAGGAAATGCTGTAACATGAGCCTTCTATTTATTGCCTTTCAAATCATCCTCCCCCCCGTCCCACCCCACCGCCCCATGGATAACTTCACTTGGGACAGATCATGGGTCCTCCTTCTATGTTTTCTTGTAATCTTTTCTACTTCTCTTTTTGCATTATATTACTCATGATCATTAGTACTCACACAATTCTTATTTTTGTTGTCTTTATATTATCTCTTTCCTATAAGATTGTACATTTTTAAAAAGACTTGATTTATCTGAGAGAGTTAGAGAGTGTGAGCAGTGAGGGGGGCAGGGAACAAATGGAGAGGGAGAGGCAGAGAATCCCAAGCAGAACCCATGTTGAGCCCGGAGCCCCGATACAGGCTCAGGCCCACAACCTGGAGATCATGACCTGATTTAAAACCAAGAGTGCGACTCTTAACCGACTGAACCAGCCAGGCACCCCAGATTGTACAATTTTTAAGGCCAGGAAAATTTATAGTGTATCCTATGAGCTAGTAGTGTCTTAGCATATAAGAAAAGCCTGATAATTGTTAAAACTGTTAAAAATTTAAATGATTTTAATTTCATTGTTTCTCTTTTTTATGTGATACTTTTTCAGTTTATAGTATTTCCAATTTTCTCTTATACAAAGTCTTAATTTATGACTGTATCCTTAACTACTTCCTAAAATAGCAATGAGCTTTTCATTCTCAAAAGCCTAGAAGTAATAATAAGGAAGCAATCATGATATCAAAATATGAAATAAATACATTAGGTAAGCTTTCAGTAATAAATGCATAGGATAACTTTAAAAGAAGTATTAGTTTGAGGTAACTTATAAAGGCTATCAATTTGATCAAATAGTATAAATACACCAAAATGATTAATACGGGGTGCCTGGGTGGCTCAGTAGGTTAAGGCCTCTGCCTTTGGCTCAGGTCATGATCTCAGAGTCCTGGGATCAAGCCCCAAATCAGGCTCTCTGCTCAGTAGGGAGCCTACTTCCCCCTCTCTCTCTCTGTGTCAAATAAATAAATAAAATCTTTTTAAAAATTACACTAATATGTTAATTATAATTTACTTTACTTACATTATTGTGAATTAACAATGAACTATATAACATTATTAAATATCAAAAATCATTAAAATAAATGCTATGTATATAACTCAGAGAATTAAGTTATGATGGTATAATAGTATTGAAATCTGCATATGGTGGTAGGGAAGTGATATTATGATAAAGTAGAATAAAATTTCAATTTTAAGTTAGTACTAAAAAGAATCCAGTTGTTTAAAAATCTGTATTTAATGAAAATAAAATAAATATCTTTGATCTTGATTTTAACAAAATTTTAACACTTTATCAGATAATGAACTCTAAGACTCCAGGTGATGTATGGAAGTGTTGTATCGCGATATTGTATACCTGAAAGTAATATTACGTTGTGTGTTAGCTGGAATTTAAATAAAAACTTAAAAAAACAGTGAGCTCTAAGAAATACAAATATTGTATATTCAGAGAAAATTTCCTGTTTTTAGCTTAATAGTTAAGTTGGGATTTTGATTTGTGAGAGTGATGCTTCATTAGCACTTACAAATTTATCCATCCTCCATGATCCCCTTTTGAGATTACTTTTATGGGTTCTAAATTTTCACCTGGAAAATTAAATCCTTTCTAGATAGAGAATTCTAAATTGTCACTCAAGTACAATGCCAGTTTAATGAGTGCATAATTTTTTGAAGAATTTATCCAGACTTAAGAATATAGTTAGTACCGGGACGCCTGGGTGGCTCAGTTGGTTGAGCAGCTGCCTTCGGCTCAGGTCATGATCCCGGCGTCCTGGGATCGAGGCCCACATCAGGCTCCTTGCTCCGCAGGGAGCCTGCTTCTCCAACTCTGCCTCTGCCTGCCACTCTGCCTGTGCTCGCTCTCTCTCCCTGACAAATAAATAAATTTAAAAAAAAAAGAATATAGTTAGTACTGAGAACATTTCCAAGCCTCTGTGACTACTATATTCGTACAGTAAGGTGCATTAACTTTCTTAATGATTTTTGAAACACTTGAAATATATTGTGTCTTCCACAAAATTTTATTTTGCCAGCTGCCATAAAAGTATCTTGAAAGAAGTTAAAAAATTATAACTCTTACTATTTGAAGAGATTCCTTACATTTCCTGCTCCAACGTACACGTGTACTTAATTCCACATTGTTTCTATAACTGTGATCACATCACAATATTGGTACTTATGTCCTTGGTTGAATGTTCTTTAAACTTAACCATCTTATAGACTCATTCTTAACATGTTAATCCAGAAATAAGCAAATGTCAAGGCCACTAGCAAAAAAGACCATTTAGTACAAAGCTGGCAAAAATTTGGAATTATTTGTAGTTTCAAAAATTCCTTTCAGTTCAAAAGTCACATGCATTATGTGCATTAAAATTAGTGTCACAAATGACTTGTGGATATGGGAAAGTTGCTTTAGGGGAAATTTCACTAGTAAATCCACAACCTTTAAAATTCTGTATGATTGAATTGAGTATCGATACTTGGCAAAATATTTTTAGCGGCGTATTACAAAAAACAACTTTCTAAAGGTGCGTTTTTTAGTTTTAAATATGTGGGGGGTCCGATAGGCACGGTGACATTTTCTAACCTACTTTTTTGGTCTTTTCCTCTGCTAAGTCTTTGACTGACTTGCCCTCTTTAAATGTTAACGAGAACTGCTGTCAAGAAAGTATTTTCTCTTCAAGGAGGATGTTTACCCAAGCAAACTATTTTTTCGGTATGAAAGTTCTAATTTGGAGGAAAATACCTAAATACTTTCTATTTTTTATTCCTCACTTCCCTTCCCATCTTTAAAATAAAAGTTCAGTCTTAACCGGAATCCTTTCCCCACCGTGAAACCCAGCGATGGTGCCAGACTTGAAGATGAAGGCTTTACTTTGTTAGCCATGTGTTTACGAAACCCCAGCGCCTTCCCCAGATCTCTCGGCTGATAATCTCAAACATGGAGGATGCTTCTGATTCTGCACAAGGGGTTGCTCCATTAATTAATAATGTAGCTCTCCCAGGCTCTCCGCCGTCTCTTCCTGTATCAGTGACAGGCTGTAAAAGTCATCGAGTAGCCAATAAAAAGGTAGAAGCGAGAAGTGAAAAGCTCCTCCCCGCAGCTCTTCCTCCTTCGGAGCCGAAAGTAGATCAGAAACTTCCCAGGAGCTCCGAGAGGCGGGGAAGTGGCGGTGGGACGCGATCCCCCGCGCGGAGCCAGGCCGTGGCAGCGGGACAAGCGGCGGCCGGCGGCGCGGCGGGGCCGGCGAGAGGCGACCCCCCGGGAGGACAGGGACTCCCCGCGCTGCCTTTGTAGTTGAAAAGGTGGAGAAGTGGCAGCCAGCGTGCTCGCAGGTGAGGGGCTCCGTGCGGTCGCTCGGGAGCCGGCCAGCGCCGGCGGGGCGTGTAAGCGAGCGGGGGAACAAAGCGGAGCGGCGCCGGGGTCCGCCCGCAGCGAGCTCCCGCGGCGTCGGGCCGGCCGGCTGCGCGCCAAGCACGTTGCGAGCCCGAGGCGGCGGCCGCGGCGGCGGGCTGGGAGCCGGCGCTGGGGGAGGGGGCCGCCGCCGCTCCCGCACCGCCCGCCCGCGGCGGGGCGTGCGGCCCCATTGTGAGCCGGCCGCCGGGCGTGCGGAGGTGGGGCGCGCCGAGAGGGCGGCGGCGGCGGCCCCGCGGGCTCCAGACCCCAGGAGCAGCGGGAGCGACCTCCGCTCCGCCGGCGGCCGCGGGCGCGTCAGTCACACAAAAGGCGGCGGAGGGCCCCCCCTCCCCCCGGCGCGCGGACTGGCCCACGCCGCCGCCGAGCGCTCCCCACCTTACCGGCTCTCCTTTCCCTCCAATTCTGATAGGCAAGCGGGGCCGACGCGGGCGGCCGAGGGCGCGGGTGAGCCCGCGGGCGGACGGGAGATGCCGCTGCTACACCGAAAGCCGTTTGTGAGACGGAAGCCGCCCGCGGACCTGCGGCCGGACGAGGAAGTTTTCTACTGTAAAGTCACCAACGAGATCTTCCGCCACTACGAGTAAGGGCCGGGCCGGGCGCGGGCCGGGGCGGGGGGGTTGGGGGCGAGGGGGTGTGGGGACCCCCTCCCCGGCGTCCTTTTGTCTCTGTCCTTTTCCTCGCCGGGGGCTTCTGGCGGGGCGACTTGGAAGTGACGGCTGGCCGCGGGCCCGCGTTTCTCCGTCCCCCCCCCCCCCCCCCCGAGGCCGACCCGGGGACGGCGCGGGGTCCCTGGGCGGCGCGGCC
>PISX010014866.1:0-30620 GCA_004024625.1 Mellivora capensis | reverse complement strand
TCGGGCGGGGGTGCCGGCGGGGGAGGAGAAGGGGGAGAGCGCGGGGCACTGGGCGCCCTTAGTTATCACTTTCGCGTGGCCCCAAGGGCGGCGGTGGCTGTGGGGGGAGGGGGTTAAGACAAGTTCAACTCCAGCCTCAGCCAGTCTCTTCCTATCCCGCCGCGCATGTGGGCTGCTTGACATGTGCCACTCGCTATTGTTTTGATAAGAATCCCGGAGCTGCCGCGTGTGTAGTTTCGGCTACTAAATTTTCAGTGCCTCGCCTGGTGTGTCCCCAGAGATCCCCTTGTCCCGTGACACCGAACACTGGGGTGTTTTAGAGATGGGTGTTGAAACGGGATCTTCAAGTGAGCACCTGAATTGGTCGATCGGGGAAACAGCCTGATCCTCCCTTTTTCTTGTGCTTTATCGTCTCCGCTGGGAAGGAATCCCTTTGTGGCTTAGAGACCAGATGTTAGAGCAACGAAATAAATTGTGTGTAGGAGCCACTTTTTCTGAGTGGGGGCTTGCTCGAGGGAGGGCTTTAGGGAAAGTCTGCACCTGTCCGAGAAAGGAGCAGTGAGGTTAGAGAAGTCCGTTCCTTTGAGCTTTTAAAGTAAGACTTGTTTTTCTTCGGCTCCACAGAAAGAGTTAAACCTAAACTTGTTATATCTGGAAGGGTTTTCAGCAGACTGTGCTTTTAAGTAGGAGCGCACATCTTAACTCTGCTCCTGTACGGACTTGTTTTGTTACTCAAATAGAGTTCACTCTTGTAACTCCTTAAGTGAATTTGGATTAGGTAACTTGACAACGACGACGTCTTTTTTTTTTTTTTTTAAGTTAAAATCCTTGGTAATACCAATTTTTTTTAAAATAGCATTTAAGAATGCCAACAAAATAGAAAATGGGCTTAACTTTTCCACTTTGATATAAGCAATCTTATCTTTTTGAGAGGCTTTTCTTGCTTAAGAAGGAAACAAGATATGGCTGTCCTTTTTGAATTAAATTTTTTGTATACTTTGGTTCTGGGTGATTTATATAATAATGGAGAAATCTGAAATATCTGAAATGCCAAAATAGAGGAAGAGATTTTTGGTATTCCAAACCTACTACCTTCCACTAATATTAAGAACTGTGCCCTTTGTAGTCTTATTAACAGATTTTTTATTTTAATAGCTGGCTTTTTGGTTTTTTTGTTTGTGCTGAAGTATTTGGGTTTTTGCAATTTACAAGCAGTTCAGGAAAGGCATTTGGTTTGGGAGCAAAGATATTTGATCATTTACCCTGAACAAAGCAGAGCTGCTAGTGTTGTGTTCTTAAGTATTAATTTTTGTGACTTCAAATTGGCAAAAATGGAAGAAGACTGACATTTAATTGTGTTAAATTTTGCGTTACTTTCTCTCTCTTAGATGATTACAGAGACATCTTTCCAAAATTGCATTCACGGTGTATGGGATATGGTGATCCTTAATATTATGGTAACCTGACCCTTAGCACAAGTCTGGAGGAGAAAACCTCTGTTTTCACTCATTCATTAAATCACCAGTTAGTTTATGTGAATTTGTTTGAAGATTACCCTTTAAGTGCATTATATGAATATTTGTCTTTTGTAATGGTGTGAAGAGTACTGTGTTCACCTAATTGCTCAGGTTTTGATTTCTTGAATATAACCTTTTCTACCTTAATCTCAAAGAGATTTTCTACACCTCCCTGCCTTGTTCCCTTTGCAACACAGTGCAAAGTAATTTTTCCCTCTGACTCTGGTTAGTAGAAGTTGCCCGTGACCTTTTGTTAAATAGTTTTCTGTCTTTATCGTGCTTGATGTAATAGCCTAACACTTTCTCCTTTGTCTAGACATCGATGACCATCTCTCCTTTTTATCTAGTGTAAGATCAGCTATTATTGCAGGGTAATGATTGCAGGGTAATGCAGTACATTTGTTGCCTCAAATTTTCTCTTTCTTAGACCCTGAATTTTTTGAGAAAGGGACTGTGACCAGGATAGATCCTTAGCAATTATACAGTACAAACTCCTTTTTCTGTTTGTTTGAACTACATGCTCTTTAACTAATTGCTAACTCTTGTTTGACCTGCTTTCCTTAAGTAAAGAAGACTCGTTAAAAATAGCCCTTTAACTAGGCAAACGCATAAGCTAAAGTAAGTATAGAAGAATAAACTGGACCAATAGTTTTGTGTTATATACAAAAATAAACTCAAAATGAATTAAAGACTTGAACAGAAGTCCTGAAACCATAAAACTCTTAAATGGTAAGCTCCTTGATACAGTTCTTGGTGATGGTTTTTTTAATCTGACACTAAAAACAAAAGCAAGGAGAACAAATATAAACAAGTGGGACTGTGTGAAACTAAAAATCTTCTGCAAACAAGGGAAAACATCAAAATAAAAAGGTGAGCTACTGACTTGGGAGAAAATATTTGCAAATTATACATCCAATAGGGGCTAATATTCAAGTAATAAAGAACTCATACAACTCAATAGCAGAAAAAAAAATCTGACTAAAACATGAGCAGAAGATCTGAATAGATGTCTTTCTAAAGGATCCATATAGATGGCTCACAGGTACATGAGAAGACTCTATACAACCTTAATCATCAGGGAAATGCAAATCAGGACTCCAGTGAGATCCCTCCTCACACTTGTTAGAATGGCTTTTATCAAAAAGACTAGCGCATAACAGTTGCTGCCTAGGATGTGGAGAAAAGTGAACTCTTCTGCACTGTGGGTGGAAATGTAAATTGGTGCAGCCACTCTGGAAGACAGTATAGAAGTGCCTCAAAAACTTAAAAAAAGAACTACGAATTGATCCCTCAACTCTTCCTGGGTGTTTATCCGAATTTTAAAAACCACTAATTTGAAAATATATATGCACCCCCATGTTCATTGTAGCATTACATACAATAACCAAGATATGGAAACACCCTAAGTCTTCATCAGTGGATGAATGGATAAAGAAATTGTGGTATATATACAAAAGCATATTACTCAGCCATAAAAAAAAAAAAAAAGAAATCTTGCCATTTGGGACAACATGGATTGACCTTGTGGTCCTTATGCTAAATGAAGTCAGACAGAAAGGAAAAGTACCAATGATCTCTCTCATATGTGGAATCTAGAAAAAAAAAAAAGTTAAGAAAAATATTAAGCTCACAACCCTTCAACTCTATAGTCAGTGATATTGTAAGAGCAATGTTATGGGACAGATGGTAGCTACACTTGTAGATACACATAATGAAGCATAACGTTTAAGCTTGTCAAATCACTAAGTTGTACGCCTGAAATTAACTTAATGTGTGTCCAACTGTACTTTAAAAAATATTTTATTCCCCTTCCACCTCCCAAACCACACACACATACACACACAACTAAGCTCATGGGCAAAGAGAGCAAAATAAAGCATGTACTTTGATCTTTTAGATAAGATAAAAATTTATTCTGTAATTTGGTTAGCTGACAGTTTTGTTTTTATTTATGTTTATAGGACTGTGGATTGTTAAAAAAACGGAGCAATCAGGTCTGAATACTAGGAATTCTAGAGTTGTGGGATAAGGAAGGTGATTTGTTGTATTACCAAATGACTTAATTTCCTAAATAAAATAATTTATTTCTTTAGCCATTTAGACCCTTGAAATTGGAATGTTTTTACCATCTCTGAGTGAGTTATACTTTTCATACAAAATGTAGGAACCTCTTCATTACTTATACGCCAGTTTGTGTTTCAACCTGGCTTTCTAGTGAAAGGTGTTTAACCTGATTTTCATGGTTCATCAGCTCCTTATTTGTTAATTCAGTCCTTTCAATAGCCCTCTTTTACAGATAAGGAAACTGGATTTGGGTTAAAGAGAGTAAGTCTGAGATCAGTGTCAAAAACCACCTGTCTAGCAGTTGGTGACACCAGACGTTTCACTCACATACCTAAGACTCTGGAGGTTATGTTCTTATTTACTACCCACATGGTACATATTATGGAGAGTTTTCCCTAGTATTTGTTGAAGCTTGCAGAAATGTGCACCAAGAACATAGGGCTCTGCTTCGAATTTAAGCTTGCTACCTAGATCTTTGGGTAGGCACTACTCTGTTGTCTGCCCAGACATTTGGCTTCTTTACTATATCCCCAGTGATTAAGCTCGAGATGTTAAATATACAAACTAGAATGCCATCAGTTTACAGTGGGGAAAAATGTCTTTCACACAGACTAATTCTCATACTGATAATTAGGTATGTATGAAGTCTGTTATCTGAAGACCATTTGGTGAGCATGGAATTTTTAAGGAAAATTGGATAATCTTCATAGCTAGTGTCTTCAAATTGGGTTTTCAGCTCCTCCTTAGGAATAAGTCTGCTACATGGTCCTGATATTTGGGTCTATGAGTCTTTTTTTCTTAGGTGGAATAGCAGAGATTCCTAAATGCCTATCCTTTACTTTTTATCCACTTAGCAGGCTACCATGTTTTGGGTTAATACATTCTTTTTTCAGACAGAACATGTCTTACCAGTTGCCGTATAATGAGCCATCCTAAAATTTAGTGGCTCAAAATAATCATCTGTTTTATTTGCTCACTCTTCTGCAGAATGCCAGTGTGGTTTCTCCTGGCCTGTGTGCTCACTCATTTAGCTATGGTCAGCTGGAGGCGAGGCTGAGGCTATGATAGAGTAAGAGGTAGCCTCAGTCACACATCAGGGAGCTCAGCCGGGATGGCTTTTCTTTCTTTATGTGTATGTGTTTATTTTTTTCCTACCTTTATTGAAGTGTAATTTACCAATAGATTTGTAAGATATTTAAAGTGTACAATGTGGCATATTAATACCGAGATGGCTTTTCTTACCTACCATGTGGTCTTTCATCCTCAAAAGACTAACATGGGCTGCTTTAGGTGCTGGTCTCAGGGTTCCAAGAGGGTGAGAGCAGAAGTCTCTCAATGCCGTTTCTGTATAATGTTGGTCAAAGCCAGTCTCAGGGCTAGCCCAGATTAAAGAGGTGGTAAAATAAACTTTCTCTCTTGTGAGAAACAAGTATCAGTCATGTTTCTAAGGAGCCTGCCTACCTTCAACTCTCTTTGGAGACAGTCTACCACTGAGCAGCTGGTAAGATTTTATACTTGGGTCATCCTGTTTGGATTTTGGGAGTTCATCGGTAATCTCGCTGCACTTAATCCCTCTTGCCACCCTTCTACCCGATGCCAAACTTTTTCTTCAAAGATGCTCAAGTCTTTCATGAGTTCCTCTGACATTGTTCCGCTATCACACTGGTTATTCTATATATTTTTCTAGGCTCTCTTTGCAGATATGGTACCTGAATAGTTAGAATTGATAACTATTTACTGAGTGCACATACAGTATGCTGGGTATACATTATTATTATCTTATTTAGTTTTCATATTAACTGTTTATGGAAGATATCCCCATTTTATAGAGGGGAACCAGGTTCGATAAGGTTGTGTAATTTACCCAAAGCTTATCACATTCTACAAGTGGTAAGCTGAAATTCAGACACTTTCCTCTCCTTCACAGTCATGTGTGTACTTTCTCTGTTTAGATACACATAAAAATAAATGTGGGCTGCCAGTGGAGAGTATGTTTGTTTATTACCCTTGACACTATGCTTTGCAGAATCTGGAGATACTGAGATAATTTGTCCCTCTAGTGAGAATAGAATGCCATAACACAATGGTATAAATCACGTGTGCTATGGAGCCTGTGTAATGGGACCATAGAAAATGGAGCTGATAACTGCTGGGGAATTGAGGAAGCCCTCGAATAAGGAGAGAACATCTGAGTTGGGTCCTGAAAGATGGAGCTATCAAGACACAGAATGGAGAAAAAGGGCATTCTAAGCAGAAAATATGCTAAAAAATACTTTCTAAGATGAGGAAACTATAGAAAGTCATAGAAGTGTGAATTTGCAGTCTCACTTAAAATTTGCCTTTTTTCACATTCATTATTGTTAAGCTAGGACTTTTGTTAAGCTACTATAATGTTTTACTTTTGTTGCTATTTATTTAAGGTTTTAGTCTCTAGATTTAAAAATTCTTTATTGCTATCCTCCACCTCAGTATCATCTGCAGATTTTAGGAGCCTGCCTTATATGTCATTATCTAAGTCTGAGGCAGCACTAAGTAAAGTGCAAAGTAATATGTCATTAAATGTTTTTTAAAACTAAACATTACACTTTTAATTAATCTGACTTTCCTTCTGGCCATTTATGAATAAATGTAATAAATGTAATTATCATCTAGCTGATTTTTCTCTAAATAACATAAGTCATGTTAAGTCTGCCATGCCCAAGATCTCCTAATCCCCTGCTTTGTAGTACTCTCAGTGGTGGAAATTATTAGAACACTCTATGCTGTTTTATAGCAACTACTACTTTTCTAAGTTTATAAAATACTTTTCCATCTCTTGGTATTATATGCTGCTTAAGGTCAGAAATTATGTTAGTTTTTAACCTGTGGCAGCATTTCTCAGTTTTACTAAATATGTTATGGACAGAGGAGTTTGTTTATATCCTTTAGATCTTTTCTGCAGTATTGTGCTGAGTCTTTCTTAAGTTTAATTGAAAAAGTTTGGCCGTAAGGAGAATACACTTTGCATTTATCTTTTCTAAATTATATTTAGCTTCTGGTTTTTATGTCACTTCATCCTTTTTGTTTATCTGTTTTGGTTTTGGTTTGGTTTTTTTAGTTCCAAGTTTTTATCGAAATCCCAGATAGTTAACATGAATATTAGTTTCAAGTGCAGAGTTTTGTGATTCATCACGTAGGTACAACACCCAGTGCTCAGCCCAAGTGCCCTCCTTAATACCCATCACCCATATAACCCAGCCCCCTCCCCAACTCCCTTCCAGCAACCTCTCAGTTTGTTCTCTATAGTTAAGAGTTAGTTTTATGGTTTGCTTGTCTTTTTTTAACCCCTATGTTCATTTGTTTTGTTTCTTAAATTCCACATATGGGTGAAGTCATGGTATTTGTCTTTCTCTGATTTATTTTGCCTACCATAGTGTTCTCTAGTTCCATCCACATTGTTGCAAGTGGCAAGATTTCATTCCTTTTTATGACTACTATTCCATTGTGTGTGTCTGTGTGTGTGTATAAATAAAACATCTTCTTTAGCCATTCATCAGCTCCATGATTTGGCTATTATTGATAAGGCTGCTATAAACATCAGTCATGTATTCCTTCAAATCAGTATTTTTGTATCCTTTGGGTAAATACCTAGTAGTGCAATTGCTGGATCATAGGGTAGCTTTTAAGGAACCTCCATACTGTTCTCTAGAGTGGCTGCACCAGTTTGCCTTCCCACTAACAATGCAAGAGGGTTCCGCTTTCTTACATACTTACTTACATACATTTCTTACATACTTCTTACATACAACAACATCTGTTGTTTCCTGTGTTGTGAATTTTAGCCATTCTATATGTTTCATCATTCTTAATCTTATTCCACTAGATTTTTAAGTTTTCCAAATAACCCTGTAAGTTAACAGTATGTTGCCCTTTGTCCCTTAGTTTGTTCACCAGAGCGTTGGTTGACTTTATATTAATTAAAGGTGTGTTCTTGCTGGCAGTCGAGCTGATAACTCAGAAACAGTTTTTTCTTTAAGAAATAATGATAAAGAGCAGAAGTCCTCAAACTTTTTCTTAAAGGGCCAGATAAAATCAAATTTTAGACTTTGTAGGCAATGGTGTCTACTGCGCCTGCTCAACTCCACAGGACATAGTGAGAAAGCAATTACAGACAATACCTAAAGGAATGGGTGCGGTTATGTTCCAATAAAACTACAAAAACAGGTGGAAGGCTAGATTTGGCCTCCAGGCCAGTAGTATACTCATCTCTGGTAAAGAAGATGGTTGAAGGAATGTAGTAATAAATCGGACACATAATCTATATTAGCCTAAACATATTCATACAAAACAATGTTTTGTTTTTTAAGAATTTTGTTCACAATAGCAAAATGTGCTTCTTGTAAAAGTTTCATGATCTTAAATTCTTATAATATAGAAATTGAGGAGGCACTGTTACCTACCCCCCCTAGAATTATTATTAGAAGAATCCTATATATTTGAATGTGTATGGTAAATGGATGAAAAGCAGAATTACAGAAGTGTGAGAAAGTGAAGGTATAAAATGTTAGAGATAGTACCATGCTGATAGGAGATAATGAATCAGGAGAATTGGGCCTTTTTTTTTTTTTTTTTTTTGCTTGCTTGCTTGCTTGCTTTAAAAAGGCCATGGTGATAGTGTCTGTGTCTGCCTCCTCCTGAGGGTAGATCTTTGTACACAGCAGGGCTATAATATAACAACTTTGCACAGTAGATATACACAAGGGAAACACAGTACAAACACTTTGCAAGAGGAGGTGGGAACCTGGGTGTAAAAGGAGAGCCGTATGTACAGCAATGGTTACTGACTATCCTATTTTTCTACCTAGTAACACATGTTTAATGGAGGTTTGTGGCACTTGTGCCATTGCTCTTTGGTATTTTGAACAATATCAACACACCTAAGTAGTGTTTATTGCAACTCAGTATAAAGTCTGTCTCCCTGATATGGCATGAAGTACCCTAGGTGACCAAATACCAAATAACTTTGGTTAGAGCTGTCAGGAGCCAGTACTTGGCCCGGGGGTTTTTAAGAACTCGAAATACGACTAATCAGAATTAAGATGGGCAATAAAAGTAAGATACATACTGGAATTTGAATACTTAGTACCCCCCAAAATAATTTAAAATATTTACATATTGAAGCATTTAAAATTGATCACATATTGAAATAAAACATTTGGGAATGTACTGGGTTAAATCAAATATGTAAAAGTAATTAATATATAAAATTAGTGTTTCTCTTTAAAAATTTTTTTAATGTGGCCACTAGAAAATTTAAAATTATATGTCTGGCTAGCATTCTATGTTTGCTAGCACTGGTTTAGAGACTAGTTAATGTTAGATACCTAAATTTGAAATATATTTTTCTTAAACAGTATTATAGTTTAAACTATCAGAAGTATACCTCACATACATCATGTGATGATTATGTGTTGGCTTGTTAAGCTAAGTCTTACAGATATGTTTGTTCCAATAATAAAAAATTTAAAACTTTTATAACACTTTCTAAGTGAACTGCAGTTTTAGGCACTAAAACTTAAGACTTCTTTCAAGATCATCTATTCATTTATTTTATTCTGCACCATTGATAACCACTTAATGGGTATATCTGTTGTCGATCTCTGACATACATGAATTTTCTTGTTTATGAGAACCATATTGCATTCATCTTTTTTCTCTCTGGCATTCCTTTCTTCAACCCTACTTTTCCTTTATAACCTAACCACTTCCTCCAAAAAACTGTTCTACTAATATTTCTTGACCATTTTTGCTTGTCTCTCCTCTGTCCCTTCCTCTCACCTCCCAAGGATATCTACTTATCTTTTAGGTATCTTTTAATCACTTTGTAGTTTTAATGATTTTTTAAATTTTAATTTAATACAATTTAAATTTAATTTAATTTAATAACATTTTAATTTTAATTTTTTTAAAGATTTTATTTGACAGAGATCACAGGTAGGCAGAGAGGCAGGCAGAGAGAGAGGAAGGGAAGCAGGCTCCCCACTGAGCAGAGAGCCCGATGCGATGCGGGGCTCTATCCCAGGACCCTGGGACCATGACCTGAGCCGAAGGCAGAGGCTTCAACCCACTGAGCCACCCAGGCGCCCCCCAAATTTTAATTTTAATATACATCCATTATCACCTCTACTAAAAGGTACATACTTCAAAGGATCTTCATTGTACTGAATTAGATTCATTTAACTTGGCGAATGCATCTACCTCTTTAGATCTCATATATATATATATATATATATATATATATATATATATAAAAGGATATGATTAGTTTCTCTTTTTTCCATAGATTTCATTTTTGTTATTGTTCTTTCTACAGACAAATATACAAATGAAACTATGTTAAAGTACATCAAAGTATAGAGGAAGGAAAGATATTTACCAATACCTTACCACTTAGAGGCAACCATTATTACCTTTTTTGTGTATGTCTAACATTTTCTAAAATTTGTTGATTGTAAAAACAATACAAGTACATGCTCATTACAAATTCAAGCAACATAGACATATTTAGAATAACAAATTTTCCTTTTCCTTCCTTCGCAGTCCTTCCCTTTCTCCATAGGGAATATCTGTCTGTAGTATTTGTAGAAGTACACATTTTTTTGTTCTAATAAGTGAATATGGGATTGTGTATTCAGTGATTTGAGTTTTTTCCTACTTAGTGTGCCTTAGAAATCTTTCCATATTATGGATCTCTTGGATTTTAAAAGTGACTGGATAGAATTTTGAAAAGAAATAAATGTTCATATTAAGAAATTCCGACAGTGCAGAAAAGCACTCAGTAGAATGGTCCCCAGGCTCATCTCTACTCTGTAGCTATTGGCCTTGATTTTTGTATAACATTCTAGAAATCTTTTCATGCTTCTTTAGCTGTCTTTCTTTTTCTGCCTTCCTTTTTCTTTCTTTCAAGTGGGACCATATTATATATATTGTTTTGGTAAGCTTTTACTTCCAAAAATACAGGAGGAAATCAAACTGGAAAGTTGTTGTCCCTACCCCCACCATGAGCATGTTATTTAAGAACTCTCTTCATATTGTTTTAATAACTATGATTTTTCATTATACGAAGTACTGTAATTTACTTAAATTTTCTCATCATTATATGCTTAGATTTGCCAGTTTTTCTCTATATGTTAGAGCTTTTTGAAGTTCATAGTTAAGTGCTTAAATTGTTCCTAGTGTTTTGGCTGCTTTGGAACAAAAAGCTTTAAAATTAGAAGAAAAAAGAAAGGTTGAGTTTATTTTCAGTTTCACTCCTAATTTCAAAAGTGATGGAAATCAAAGTCCAATTTTAGCTGAATGTACCTTTAAATTGCAAAATACAAATGTCTAGTATAAATATACTTTTTGTTACCTTTGTATTAATGTGTAAGTTGACCAATTAGTAAGCCCTTCCTTATGCTATGATTCTATGTAAAATTTTGCAGTGAAGGCACAATCCTTTATCAGCTTTTAATGTAAAATTTGTGAAATGATAGGTAATGAATGGATTTTTGTTTTTGTTTTTTAATCAGTGACTTTTTTGAACGAACCATTCTGTGCAACAGCCTTGTGTGGAGTTGTGCTGTGACGGGTAGACCTGGACTGACCTATCAGGAAGCACTTGAGTCAGAAAAAAAAGCAAGACAGAATCTTCAGAGTTTTCCAGAACCACTAATTATTCCAGTTTTATACTTGACCAACCTTACCCATCGTTCACGCTTACATGAAATTTGTGATGATATTTTTGCATATGTCAAGGATCGATATTTTGTTGAAGAAACTGTGGAAGTCATTAGGAACAATGGTGCAAGGTAAAGTACTTCTAATTTTTTCTTTTGTTACACATACATTCACATAACTCACAATTCAAAGTACACCAAAAGGTGAACTGAGGAAGGCTTCCCTTCTGTGCTCCCATTGCTCTCTTACCCTCCCCACAGATAGCCCTAATAATGTTAGTAATTTTTTCCAAAGCTTTTGTCTATACAGACCACCAGAAACATGTATACACATCGGTATTTGTGTATATATGTGAACGTGCACACACAATCTCCTGTCCCTTTTAATGCTTGATACCCTTTTCTTTTAAAATATCTTGAACATTAGTCCATTGCTTTATGAACCACCTTTCTTCTCTTTTTTGTTTATTGTATAGTAAATTCCATTGTATGGAAGTTGCATCTTTATTTCCAAGTTAAAAAAAAAACAAACCTTAAAGACACCTATTTTGTCGTTATTATGCTACCTGGTAGTTTAAATATGCATGTATTTCTTACTGGGTTTTAGTAGTTCCTCTGGTAATACGAGGACTGGGTTTTATATACTCCACTGAGTTCTCTTTTACTCCGCTCTTCAAGAAAAATGAATTTTTCATATACAGAAATTTTAAATGACATCTGTGGCATTAAGTTAAAAATTATTTTTGCTTTCCTGAAGTCTTAAGCATTCGTAGTTGGCTAATACTTACCATAATATTTTCTTTATTTGCATTAAAACTTTTTATAGCCTCTTGGAATCATGTAATATGTAGTGTCATGTGTCTCATTTCTTTCACTTACTGTAATGTTTCAAAGTTTATCCATATTGTAGCATGTATCGAGATTTTATTTCTTTTTATTGATAAATTCTACTTTATGGATCTGTCAACATTCTTTGACAGACATTTAGGTTGTTCCCACTTTTTGGCTATTATAAATAATGCTGTAACAGGCAATCATGTACAAACTGAAAATATGTTTTCAGTTCTGTTGGGTATATACCTAGATGTAGAATTGCTAAATCATATGGTAACACCATGTTTAGCGTTTGAAGAACCTCCAGACTTCCAGAGCAATTGCATCATTTTACATTCCCACAGTGGTGGATGAGAGTTGCAGTTCCTATACATCCTCACCAAGTGCTGACTGTGGACAATTTGCTGTCCATCTTTTTTACTTTGCCATCCTCGTGGCTATGGAATGGTATCTTGTGGTCATTTTCATTTGCATTTCCCTAATGACTATGTCAAGCATCCTTTCATGTGTTTATTGATCATTTACGTATCTTCTTTGGAGAAATGTTTGTTCTGGTCCTTTGCCCATTTTTAAATTGGGTTATTTATCTTTTTTATTACTGAGTTGTAAGAGTCCTTTGTGTTTTTTGGGTACAATCCCTTACATGATTTGCAGCTATTTGCTTCCATTCCGTGAGTTGTCCTTTCAGTTTCTTGATGGTACCATTTGCAGTACCATCTCCCTTTGCTTTTAATTTTTGTTTCTACTTACTAATAGCGTATACCTTTTGTTTCGATCTCTGGTAGTACTTACCAGTGGCCCTAAGACTGCTTTATCACCAGACTTAGTTTTATTGGAAAGAGCATGCTAAATTACAGAGAAATGGGGTAGATGCCATTCTTAGGGTGAATGTCAGTATAAGTACTCTGGATCTTCTCATCTCAGTACTTTTTTCTCACTGTCTCATTTACCTTTAGGTATTCCTCCCCTCTTTCTTGTTGCATTTTATAAGTATAGATTAGGTGCTTGCCTCCTTACCAAGACTTTCTGTTTTGAAATAAGCAATCAGCTAACAGATTGTTCTAGAAGATCCTTTGTCATTGCTATGGCAGAATAGGAAAGACAACACCTGACTACCTGAGGAAACAGTTCAGCTCTTTATCCTCCCCATCCTGATTACCACCCAGCTTGCCTGTCAGTTGTCCAGACATTTGTTCTCTACTACTTCCTTAGAACCTACTGGAGAAATGAGAGAATCAGTAGTCTATGTAAAGAGCACTAAACTCAGATTATATTGCATTACATTACGTTACATTACATCACATTATATCAGCAGATACAACCTCATTGTTTCCATTTACAGATGAGGAAACAGATCCAAAGAATTTTGGTAATGTTTATCATCTATTACTGATCTCCTGCTATTTACTTGCACTGTTCTAGACACTGGAGATATAGCAGTGAACAAAAGGAAGTCATGGAGCTCCCATTTTAGTCTTATAAGTAGTAAGTGGTAGGATTTAAACTCAGGTAGAGCTGACTTACAAAATCATTTCTTACACTGTATCATTGTCTCCTTAGTTTCAGATTCTGCCATTTATTTGCTCTGAGCAAGTAAATTCAAATTCTTTAAGCTTTAGTCTTTTTTCATCTGTTAAATGGACCCCTGCCTTACAGGTTTGACACACAAGATGAAGTGAGACAATGAAGGTGAATTTTTTTAAGCTGTATTCTATAATATTGCATTTGATACAGGTGCCTTGTTAGTATCTGAATGTGTGTAGTGAGGCCATGCAGTTTGACGGATTGCTTTTGTTTTTTGAGAGATATCAGTAGTAAAGTGACTACAATAACTGCTTGGGCCACTGTAACTAAGAATCAAATTTCTCTATTGTAGCTGTGAAAGGAAATCCCACAGTTAACAATTTCACTGTCTAAGAAAAACATAGTTGTTTGTTTTTGAAGATGGTCATCCCACTTTTGTACATGGTCTAAAAAATGCTACATTAGCAGGGTTTTTTTGTTTTGTTTTTTTAAAGATTTTATTTATTTATTTGACAGAGAGAATGAGAGAGCACAAGTAGGAGAGAGAGGTAGCCCAGTGCGGGGCTCGATCCCAGGACTCTGGGATCATGACCTGAGCCAAGGGCAGATACCTAACCATCTGAGCCACCCAGGCGCCCTGCTGCACAAACAATTTTAAGGCATCTAAGTTTCAGTAACTTTATCTTCTTTTTAACATCATTGTTTAGTGAAAGGTTGGGAGTATGGTGACCTAGAACTCAGTGCTCACAGAGTGCAGATGGGTTTATCTCCCTGCGCAGCCCACCCTCAACCCAGGCCTGGAACTGGAGAATAAAATCAGGAAAGAGAAGGTGGGAATCACACAACAAATACACATTTGGGATTGTTGAGTTCTCTCTCAGTTGAAGGATGGGGATAGAATTTGAGAGAATCTAAAAAACTGAATCAGAATATAATTGTGTATTTGGTAATTTTTTTAAATTAAAATGGGCTTTGGGCAGCTTGTTTTCAGACATTTTACAGGCACGGTCAAGATCTTCTTGGAGTTCAGAGGAGATTTGAAGCAACAGATATGAAGAGGTACCTCTAAAAAAGTAGGTATACTGACAGCAAGAAGTGGCACCTGATAGGAAAGAAGGAGATGGAATAACCATTAACTACTGTTGATGGTTAAGTATACTGGCTTGGCTTAGTATATAATTTGGTAGCATTAGAAGACTTTGCAGAATTAAAAGTATCGTAGCATTTATTGAACCTTTCCTGTATTCTAGGCATTGTGCTACATGCTTTCATTTTAATTCTCATGATATTGATTGGGAACCCAGAATTTTCCAAAAGTTGTATGCTCTTGGGTATTACTCAAAAGTTGAAAACTTAATGTCCACACAAAGACCTGCAGATGAATGTGTATTGCAGCTTTATTACTAACTTCCAAAATTTGGAAGCAACCAAAATGTCCTTTACTAGGTGAATGGATGAATAAGCTAGTACATCCAGGCAATGGAACATTATTCAGGTTTAAAAAGAAATGAGCTATCAAGCCATGAAAAGACATAAGGAACCTTAAAATGAATATTACTGTGTGATAGAAGCCAATCTGAAAAGGGTACATATGTATGGTTCTAACTATAAAAGGCAAAACTATGGAGACAGTAGAAAGATCAGTGGTTGCCAGTAGTTGAGGTAGAGTTGGGGAGATGTAAGTGGAGCACAGAAGGTGTTTAGGGCAGTGAAAATACTGTGTATACTATAGAGATGGATACATGTCATTATACATTTGTCCAAACCCATAGTGGAACACACCAGGAGTGAACTGTCACATGAACTATAGACTTGGAGTAATGATGATGTCTCAGTGTGGACTCATGGGTTGTAACGAATCACCTCTGGTGGGGGGCTATTTTTTTTTTAAGATTTTATTTATCCATTTTACAGAGATCATAAGTAGGCAGAGAGGCAGGCAGAGAGAAAGGGGGAAGCAGGCTGCCAGCTGAGCAGAGAGCCTGATGTGGGGCTTGATCCCAGGACCCTGGGACCATGACCTGAGCCGAAGGCAGAGAGACTTTAACCCACTGAGCCACCCAGGCGCTCCTGGTGGGGGGCTATTGATGAGAGTCTGTGAATGTGGGGCAGCAAGAGGTATACAGGAGGTCTCTAGATCTTCCTCTCAGCTTTGCTATGAATCTTAAAACTGCTCTAAAAAACTAAAGTCTTTGCATTAACAATAAAATTATGTGCTGTGTTTATTAAGACTAAAGTTTATAATTTTTTAAAATCTGTTTTTTTCCTATACAAGTTCATATATATCAAAAAATTATGAAAATTGAAGACCTAGAGTGCATTTCCCAAATGCTCATTTCAGAGATAATCATTGTCAAAAAATAAGTACCTTAAAAAATATAAAATATTGTTCTTTTTTCTATACTATGCTAGATTTTTAAAAAATAGCAAGCAGCTTCTTAATAATGTTTGGGTACCTTCTTATATCAAAATACAAAGATGGGCATTTCTAATTGGCTTTGCATAAATTGATTAAAATATTGGTTCCTAAAAAGCTTACTTGCGTTTTCTGAGGCTGGAGAAAGTTATTTCTTTTACTAGTCTTATGTGAATTTTCCCTTTGAAAATAAAAAAGCTGCATTTTTTCCAAATAATCTCTGACCTGAGTGCCTGTGTGGCTCAGTTGGTTAAGCATCTGCCTTCAGCTCAGGGTCCTGGAATGAGCTCCAGGTCTGGCTCCCTCCTCAGTGGGGATTCTACTTCTCCCCATCCTTCTGTACCCCCCCATTGTGTTCTTTCTCTCTCTCTCAAATAAATAATCTTAAAAAAAAAATAATCTCTGACCCTTGACTGACCTTTTTCCCCACTGCAGTTTAAATCAGTGAAATAGGGGCATCTGGGTTGCTCAGTCAGTAAGTGTCTGCCTTCAGCTCAGGACGGGTCATGATCCTACGGTCCTGGGATGGAGCCCCACATCAGACTCCCTGCTCAGCGGGAGGCCTACTTCTCCCTCTCCTACTCCCCCTGCTGGGTTCCCTCTCTCCCTGTCTCTCTGTGTCAAATAAATAAAATCTTAAAAAAAATAAAAATAAATAGGTGAAATAGCAGAATTGGATTTGTACCAAAGAGTTTCAGTTACGGCCAGATTTTCCCAAATGTTATCCCTATACTACTTAGATTTAAAATTTACAAAGTGTTACCTACTTAAGAAGCATAAGAGATAACAGTTCAATATTGTTTTTAGAATTGTTCTGTAAAATAAAGATTATAGAATTCTTTCTGTATTGGTTTTGGCATTAAGTAGTAACCAACGAACTAGAGATTTTAATTATTCAACTGTTAAAGTATATTCCCTGTAGCTTTCTGTGTTTCATTGGTGGAGCTTTTAAGCACTTTACTATAATGAGGTAAGAGAAAATTAGTATCAAAACCTATAATATAGAAAGTAGGCACTTAGTATATATTAGAAGTAGAAATAAGAAAATGAACTTCTAAGTCTTTAGGTTCTTTTTTTATATTGCTAGCCTAAATGGTATTAGTGAAACTGCATTAATATTGAAGACAAAGAGAAATACTAAATATATTGAGAAGGTAGGATGAACATAAAAAATTTAACTGAGGACCAAATCTAGTTTTTTTTTTTTATTTAAACATACATGCTTGGGAGGCGCCTGAGTGGCTCAGTGGGTTAAAGCCTCTGCCTTCGGCTCAGGTCATGATCCCAGGGACCTGGGATCGAGCCCCACATTGGGCTCTCTGCTCAGCAGGGAGCCTGCTTCCTCCTCTCTCTCTGCCTGCCTCTCTGCCTACTTGTAATCTCTGTCTGTCAAATAAATAATTAAAAAAATAAATAAATAAACATACATGCTTAAATGTTAGTGACTCGATCCAGGTGGGATTCATCAAAGAGAAGTTTTGGGAAAGAAGTTTGGGAAAGTCAAAACTTCAAAGAGAAGTTTTGACTAGAAATTTGAAGGCAGAGAGAAAAATATAAATTTGTAGAAAAAGATTAAAGGAGAAAGTCTTATTTAAGTGTAAAGGTGGTATAGAATTTATAGCAATGTGCATTAATCAAATTTGTATTATTAGAACTTTTTTTTTTTTAAGGTTTATTTGAGAGAGAGCAAATGTATGCGCACAAAGCGGGGGAGGGGGAAGGGAAAGAGAATCTCAAGCAGACTCTGCACTGAGTGGGAAGCTAGACTCTGGGCTCAATCCCAGGATCCAAGATCACAACTAGAGCTGAAATCAAGAATTGGACACGTAACTCACAGAACCACCCTGGCTCCCCATGTATTGCAAATCTTTTTCAGAAAGAAGGCTTTCTATAGCTCAGTTTACACTACTGAACTTTTTTTTTAAGTAGGCTCTACCCCCAACATGGGGCTAGAACTGAACCCCGAGATTGAGTTGCATGCTCTACTGACTGAATCAGCCGGGTGCCCCACTACTGATCTTTTAATGTAAAAATTTCTGGTTCTAAGCCAAAGAGAGTCCTTAGCAACATCCCCAAACTGTTTTCAGTGAGTCTAGTATGTTGATAATATTTTTAATACCCCCCCCCCAAAAAAAAATGGGCTGTTTGGGACAACTGTTCTTTGGAATTCTTTTTTTTTTTTTTAATTTTTTTATTTTTTATAAACATATAAAGTATTTTTATCCCCAGGGGTACATGTCTGTGAATCGCCAGGTTTACACACTTCACAGCACTAACCATAGCACATACCCTCCCCAATGTCCATTACCCCAGCCCCCTTTTCCGACCCCCCTCCCCCCAGCAACCCTCAGTCTGTTCTGTGAGATTAAGAGTCACTTATGGTTTGTCTCCCTCCCAGTCCCATCCTTGTTCTTTGGAATTCTAAGTTAAAGTGGAAAGTGCCTTCTTTAGATACATGTTGTGTTTCTTGTATGTACCAAAGACCTAGACTTACAAGCTGATTCCTAGATTGTCATTGCAAGTTCAACAGTTAAAATTTAGAATCCTTATTTTCTTGCATAAGTAAATTAGGAGGACATCCTGGGAAACCTTTTTATACTCTAAAAATCCCTAAATAATCACAAAAATAAATGAAAATGATTTTTTTAAAGATATTATTTATTTGTCAGGGTGAGCAAGAACAAGCAGGAGGAGCCAGTCAGAGGGAGAAGTAGGCTCCTCGCTGAGCAGGGAGCCTGATGCAGGACTGGATCCCAGGACCCTGGGATCATGATCTGAGCTGAAGGCAGATGCTTAACCAACTGAGCTGCCTAGATGTTGCTGAAAATGATTTTTTAAAAAGGTTTTATTTATTTGAGAAAGAGATAGTGAGTGGGGGCAGGGAGAAGAGGGAGAAAGAGAAGCAGAATCCCCCCTGAGCAGGAAGCCAGAATGGAGCTCATCCCAGGACCCTGAGATCTTGAACTGAGCTGAAAGCAGACACTTAACTGACTGAGCCCCCCAGGAACCCCTGAAAAAGAATTTTTTTTTCTAAATAAGTTTAATTAAATCATCTATAAAGCTTATGTTGTATTTCTGTATGGGCTCAACAAAATAGTTCACCTTAACAAAATAGTTCAGTAAAATTTAGACTGATCAAACAAACTTAACTCATTTTCTTCAGTATTCTAAGGGGCTTCAAATTACATTAGCCATTAGAAGCATCTGCCTAATGCCTTTCAAAAGTCTTTGAATGTTAAAAGTTGCGGGTGAGGGTAGTCTCTGTGGCAATTTCTCTATCGATCCTTTGTACTAACCCCGAGTACAGTCAGGTGCACCTCCACCAACACTTACAGTCCTTATGACGGGGGGACGGGGGTGAGAAAAAATGATCAAAATGGGGAGTTGGCAAATAAATTGAGGTTCACCTCTTTTCTAACATGAAAGGAAATCAAATGTTTGCTTGCTTCAATTTGTATCTCATTGAACTTGTTAGTAGCAGGATGGTGAAGTAGAACAGTAGTTCTGAAGTTCTTCGTTCCCTGTGGCAAGAGAATATTAGAGTAATATCACAAGAGGGGAGACTCTGTGTAGCTACTCCTGTCCTGAGATTGCTGCTAGAAATAAAAGGGAAGTTCATTTCTACTTGGTTACATGTTCAGGTCTGAGAAATTTGAGCCTCTTCTTAATTAAATCTCTCTTTCATCTTTTCCTACCTACTTCGTGCTCTGTTTCATGTGGCCAATATAAGATCAGTTTTTGATAAATGACTTACCTTGTAGATTCTTTGAATTTTTCTGAGAACAAGATAAAATTGTAGTTTGTTAATTTTCTATGCTGTTTTGGAGACCAATAGTATGATATGTAAGTGGCATTCATTTGACCTATGGTTCTGAATTACTGTTTTTAAAATGGGGTTATCTGTCTATCTTAGACAAAGTCAGAGACCATCCAAACATAAAAGTTAAAGGAGAAATAGGAGAAATGACATAAGGTAAAATAATTTTCGATGAAAGGAAAAGGAATGGTAATGGTACAAATAGAGGGGTGCCTGGATGACTGAGTCAGTTAAGGGTCCTGACCCCTGATCTCAGGGTTGTGAGTTCAGGCTCCACATTTGTCTCCGCAGTGGGTATAGAGCCTACTTAAAAAAAAAAAAAAAAAAGGTACAAATAGAATCTATTCATCACTAAAGGCCAGGCAGAATCCTTTGATTAAGTCAAAAATGTATGCCAAGAGAATAATTCTGGATAGAGTTTGGTACTTTATTTTTTTAAAATAAAGGGCCAGATAGTAAATATTACAGACTGTGTAATTCATGTGGATTCAGTCACAGCCACCGAACTCTGCTGTTAGAGTGCAAAAACAGCCATAGACAGTGTATGAATGAGCATGGCTGTTTTCTGGTAGTTCCTTCTTCATAAATACTGTAATTTGAATATGCTGTTATTTTCACATATCACAGAGTAGTCTTCTGATTTTTATTTGAAGCCACTTAAATATGTATAAATTGTTCTTAGCTTGCAGATTGTATATATAAAAAAAACAGGAAATAATTTAGATCTGGCCTGTAGGCCATAGTGTGCTGACTCTTGGAAGGAGGGAAGGGTTCCTCCTTTAAATAAGGTTTATCGAATAAAATCCACAGAGGTTCTCTTTATGTTTAGAACCTCAAGAGTTTGGCATGCCGAAGTGATTTGGGAGGGTGGAAAAAGCCTGTGGAGCCAAACTATTGTTTCTGGGAATCTTCTTTCATAATCTATAAAGCTGAAATAATATCTATATTAATATGGTGGTTGTATGAGCTTCTGCTGCATAATAAACCACCCCAAAATTTAGTGGCCTAAATCAGTAAACATTATTCTCACAGTTGGTTGGCTGGAATGTTCTTATGGTCTGGGCTGTCCTGTCTGGGGCTGGATTACCTAGGTCCTCTACTTTAGAATAGCCTTCAAGTGTCTGGGGCCTCAGACTAGGGTGGCTACTTTCATGTGGCCTCTCATCCTACAGGAAGCTAATCCAAACTTGTTCCCAAGGCAGTAGCAGGGTTCCCAGCAGCAAGAGAGGGCAAGCTCCACTGTGCAAGTACATTGCAAGCCTCAGCATGCTTTGTGTTTACTAGTATTCCATTGACCAGAGGAAGTCACATGAACAAATCCGGAGTCGCTGTGGGAGGGAATCAAAGAGATGTGAGTCAACGGGGGCCATACCTGCAATTATCTGCCACAGTAGTTACCATTTGTTAGTATGCCAGCAGAGTACCTGGCACATGAAGCACTCAGTCAATGTCGCATCCTTCCTTTACTTGCCAGAGATGAGTGATGAGTCTGCCAACTGTGATGACTCATCTTTTTTTAAGTCAGTCCCTAATTTTCTTATGTCCTAGTCACTGGTCTTCAGAGTTCGCCATATATCATTTTAGGGAGATGATGCCAATACCTGTAAACTTTTGAGAGCTTACTATATGCCACACACTGTTCTAAGCTCTTTATATGATCTTATTTAATTCCCACCACACCTTCTTTAATAAGAGCTCATTTGCTCACTTTACAGTTGAGAAGCTCATACACCTAGGTTAATTAATTAAAACTTGATCAAGGTCACAAGTGAGATTTCTAAGCACAAGTCATTGTCAGAATCACTGCTTCTGTTTGGGAAGAATACACTCAGAAATATATATATTAAAGGATGGCACTTAAGCAGGGTTAAAAAATTATAGTTGAATATACTCATTGAACACCCACTATTTACTCTTCCCTTTACATAAGCATTTTATAATTTGTCTAAGTGTGAAGAAAGATAGGATTATACATATGTGGTTAGATTATCTTTTGGTCATTTGTTCTAAGAGAGAGTGATACAGGTCTGGTTAAGTGTCTGAAAAATCAGCATCATCTTTTGATCATTGATTCAAAGGGGAAAAAAACTCAATATTTAAACAGGTTCCCTTTTTCTTTTTTTTTTTTTTTTAAGATTTTATTTGTTTGACAGAGAGAGTGAGCACAGGCAGACAGAGTGGCAGGCAGAGGGAGAAGCAGGCCCCCTGCTGAGCAAGGAGCCCGATGTGGGACTCGATCCCAGGATGCTGGGATCATGACCTGAGCCGAAGGCAGCTGCTTAACCAACTGAGCCACCCAGGCGTCCCTGGGTTCCCTTTTTCTTTAAATTCTTCATCATTTTTCCTATCAGAGGGTACCTTCATTTTTCTTTTTTAAGATTTTTCTTTTAATTTATTTGAGACAGACTGAGAGCACAAGTGGGGAGGAGGGGGAGAGGGAGAGGGAGAAGCAGACTCCCTACTGACCAGGGAGCCTGATTGGGGGCTCAGTCCCAGGACCCCGAGATCAACCTGAGCCATAGCCAGATGCTTAACCAACTGAGCCACCCAGGCGTCCCCACAGGGTACCTTAATTATTTTACTTCTGTACTCTGACCTGTTTAAGCTTTCTTCTTTTCAGATATTTTGCCCGCAGATTGAAGAATCCTATTTACTAGCAACAAAAGGTGACTGCAGGGATGCCTGTATGGCTCAATTGGTTAAGCTGCTGCCTTTGGCTCAAGTCATCATCCCAGAGTCCTGGGATGGAGTTCCGCATCAGGCTCCTTGCTCAGTGGGGAGTTTGCTTCTCCCTATGTCTGCCTCTCCCTCTGCTTGTACTCTCTCTCTCTCTCTCTGACAAATAAATAAATAAATTAAAATCTTAAAAAAAAACTATCAAAAGTTGACTGCAAGCATGGGGAAGACTATAATTTTTATTTATTGATTTTCTGTCTTTTGGCAGAGTTGCCAGAATGAACAATGCAATTAGTTATGTCTTTTTTCTTGGAGGTAGTAGGGAATATTATATATTCTAGGTCCTCTACTTTGTGTATAAAACAAAGCCAAGTTTTATATGGTTCATTCAATAAGCATTGTGTGCCAGGTTATTACTCTTGTAGGTTTCGAAAAGAGGGTAGTGATTAAGGCATAAACTATAGGGACTTATGTTCAAGTGCAAAAGAGAGAAACACACAAATCAACATGATAATTCAGATTCTCATCAGTGTTGTAAAGAAAATAAAACTTGGGATGCCTGGGTGGCTCAGTCATGAAGCGTCTGCCTTCGACTCAGGTCATGATCCCAGGGTCCCGGGATCAAGTCCCGCATCGGGCTCCCTGTTCAGCAGGGAACCTGCTTCTCCCTCTCCCACTCCCCCTGCTTGTGTTCCCTCTCTCTCTCAGGGTCTCTCTCTGTCAAATAAAAAAATAAAATCTTGAAAAGAAAAGAAAACTTGATGGAATAGAATCTTGAATTATATTTTTTTATTTTAGCCAACTAAATCCAATAATTTCTCCATAAACCACTGTTGGATGCTACAGGATAATCCAGTATGAATAAAGAATTAGTACTTACTGTTCTCAAGCAGAATATAGGTAATAGAGCTAGAGTTTGCAGGACAAAGATAAGTGAAATAAGTATAAATGACAAAGGATTGAATAAGAAATGCCCTAAGGGGCAGAGAGGGGAGGGAGAATTGGAGGAAAGTAGTTAAGGGGTAGAAACTTCTAGTTACAAGATAAGTAAGTACTAGGGATATAATGTACAACATGATTGTAGCTAATACTGCTGTATGAAATACAGGAAAGCTGTTAAGTGAATATATAAATCCTAAGAGTTCTCAAGGAGAAGTTTTTTTTTGTTCTTTTTATTATATCTGTATGAGGTGATGGATATTAGCTGAATCTATTATAATCACTCACAGTATACATACATCAAATCATGCTGTATGCTTTAAACTTATACAGTGATGTATGTCAGTAATTCCTCAGCAAAAGTTGGGCTAAAAGAGACATTGTTGAGTTTTATTTTGTTAGTGAATATATCACTAACATTCAAAAAGAATGAATGAAATAGGGGTGCCTGGGTGGCTCAGTCGTTAAGCGTCTGCCTTCAGCTCAGGTCATGATCCCAGGGTCATGGGATGGAGTCCGGAGGGATCCTTGCTCAGTGGGAAGCCTCCTTTTCCCTCTGCCTCTCCACCTACTTTTACGTGCTCGCTCGCTCTCTCTGTCTCTCTGACAGATAAATAATAATTTTTTAAAAAGAATGTTATTGACCTTAAGGATTGTAAAAAAATATTCAGGTTATTTCCTTTAAGCTTCCAGCTAGAATTTGAGAGTGCAAGAAGTACTTGGTATAATTCTGTCATCTTAATTTGTTAGTCCCGTATATAATTATCTTTGCTAATTCTTAGTTACTTTTATGCATTGTATTTTGATGTGCAGAAGCCATCTGACTTTCATTTGACTAACTTGAGGTGGAAGAGAGATACCATATATTGAACTTTTTTTTCATGAAGAATGGATTTTTACGTGAATTTTTATAATGTTTATTATGGTTGAGGTAGAAACAAACTATAGAATAGGTCTCCTTTGACACAGTTTTTGTATTACACAGGACTCTTTGACCTTTCTTCTGATAAGTATCACAGGACTAATCTATACTTCAATGAGATCTAACAAGTAGACCTACTTCAGTTAGCCTTTCTCATGTGCATTAATATTTTTAAAAGAACAATAAATGTTTTTCTTTTAAGCTGAAGAATGAATAACTTACATTCAGATAGGCCTTTATCCTAAGTAGTGTAAACTAATAAAGTTTTATTAAAGTACTACTTTATTTTCTTATGATAAAATTCATTTTTTTAAAGTTTTTTATTTATTTGTCAGAGAGAGAGAGGGAGAATGAGCGAGTACAGGCAGACAGAGTGGCAGGCAGAGGCAGAGGGAGAAGCAGGATCCCCGCCAAGCAAGGAGCCCGATGTGGGACTCGATCCCAGGACACTGGGATCATGACCTGAGCCGAAGGCAGCCGCTTAACCAACTGAGCCACCCAGGCGTCCCGATAAAATTCATTTTTAAATGTATAGTTGTGACTTCTGACAGTTCAGTAACTTACCACAATAAAACATAGAACATTTCTACTATTCCCCAAAAGTTCTTTCATCCCCTCCTTGTAGTCTACCCTTGCCCCCACCTCCTAACCTAGCCTATATGGCAACCACTGATCTATTTTCTGTGCTTATAATTTTGCCCTTTCCAGAATATAAATATAAATGGAATCTTGGGTCTGAATTTTTTTTTTCCGTTGATCTGTATGTCTTTCTGCCAATACTACACTGTCATTATTTACTGTAGCTTTTTAGTATCTTTTATTGATTTTTTCCCATGATGTGAAATGAATGCTTTTAGTTGGAGTTAATATTTCCTAATGTTATCACTAGTATTTTTAAATGAAACTTTCTACTTTGAGATAACTGTAGATCTTCATGCAGTTGTAAAGTAATACAGAATTTCTCCCAGTGGTACTACCTTGCAAAATTGTAGTACTGTATCCCAATCAGAATATTGACATTGATATAGTCATGATAGAGAGCATTTCTATTACTACAAGGATCCCTCGTATTGCTCTTTGATAACCACACCCACAAATCATAGGTTGTTATTTTTATTTTATTTCCTTCTTCATATTTTCAGTTTTCTGAAACAGATATGACTTGAATTCTGTATTGCCAGTGACAAAGTAACTTTCAAGTTTGAGAGTCTTATTCAGCTTTATTTGTTGAATTGAAAAATACAGTGCTGTGACTCAAAGTAAATTTAACAGATAAAATGTTTGTAGACAGGGCAGTTTTTAATAAAAAAACCTAGTACCCCTAATAGATAGCTTAGTTTTTTTCCTATCAGCTGGGATTTGACTTGGGTGCATATGACAGAAAGAATTTTAATGGCATAAGGAAATAAAAATTTTTCATGTAAAATTAAGTACCAGCGTTACAGTGGGGGGGAGGGGAGGTGGGATGCACATCTGTAAAGTTGTCAGGAACTCGGGTTTTTTCCTGTTTTCTGCTCCATCATTCTGAGGCTGTGACCATTGTTTTCATTGTTCAGGATGGCAGCAAGAGAGAGGGAAGGCGAGAAACTTCTCTTCTTATGTCTTATGTCTGTCACATTGCAGCTGATTTGAGTATTCTGAAATACTAAATGTTGATGGGGTGCGTAGGTGGCTCAGTCACTTGGGTATCAGACTCTTGGTTTCGGCTCAGGTCACGATCTCAGGGTCGTGAAATTGAGGCCCAAGTCAGCTTGAGATTCTTTCCTTCTGCCCCTCCCTGCCTCGAGCTCACACTCACTCTTTCTCCCAAATAAATAAATCTTTAAAAATAAATAAATAAGGGGGTGCCTGGGTGGCTCAATGGGTTAGGCCTCTGCTTTCGGCTCAGGTCCTGATCCCAGGGTCCTAGGATCGAGCCCCTCATCGAGCTCTCTGCTCAGCGGGAAGCCTGCTTCCCCCTCTCTCTCTGCCTGCTGCTCTGGTTACTTGTGCTCTCTCTCTGTCAAATAAATAAATAAAATCTTTAAAATAAGTAAATAAATAAATAAGATAGTAAATGTCAAAACGAAAGGTCACTTGCTGCTAAATCTGTGGTGGCATTTCATTATATTTAGTGTTTACTTCTCTCTGATCTTCATATGTTAGTCTTGCCTTCTTACAAGGTTATCATGTCTCTTTACATGTTGGTGTCAGTATGCCAGGCTAACATAAAGCTAAGCACATAAACGCTTTAAATGCCCATTAATTTGAATACAGTAGTTAGAATTTTAAAGTATTTTGGTGAAGCTTTAATTAATTTGATTTATACTTAAGCCTGACTAACCCTTGGGGCTTTTAAGATGATAATTTTGAATACTAATGAGCTTAAATAGCATGCTCATAATATCCAGGTATTTGATACTTATTAGAAATATGTAGGATTTAACCCATATATCTTATATCTAGGACTTTATTTCCAAAGATTTTCACTTGAACTATATATCTTTTATTATTTTTTTAAGATTTTATTTATTTATTTGACAGAGAGAGAGTGGTCACAAGTAGGCAGAGAGGCAGGCAGAGAGAGAGGGAAGCAGGATCCCTGCCAAGCAGAGAACTCGATGTGGGGCTCGATCCCAGGACCCTGAGATCATGACCTGAGCTGAAGGAAGGGGCTTAACCCAGCCACCCAGGCGCCCCAAACTATATATCTTTTAATAATAAATTTAGCCATGGGGCGCCTGGGTGGCTCAGTCGTTAAGCGTCTGCCTTCTGCTCAGGTTGGGATCCCAGGGTCCTGGGATCGAGCCCCGCATCAGGCTCCCTGCTCGGCGGGGAGCCTGCTTCTCCTCCTCCCACTGCCCCTGCTTGTGTCTCTCTCTGTCAAATAAATAAAATCTTTAAAAAAATAATAATAGGGACGCCTGGGTGGCTCAGTTGGTTGGGCGGCTGCCTTCTGCTCAGGTCATGATCCCGGCGTCCTGGGATCGAGTCCCACATCGGGCTCTTGCTCGGCGGGGAGCCTGCTTCTCCCTCTGCCTCTGCCTGCCACTCTGTCTGCCTGTGCTCGCTCTCTCTCTGACAAATAAATAAAATCTTTAAAAAATAATAATAATAATAATTGGGGCACCTGGGTGGCTCAGTGAGTTAAAGGCTCTGCTTTCGGCTCAGGTCATGGTCCCAGGGTCCTGGGATCGAGCCCCACATTGGGCTCTCTGCTCCGCGGGAAGCCTGCTTCCTCCTCTCTCTGCCTGCCTCTCTGCCTACTTGTGATCTTTGTCGAATAAATAAATAAAATCTTTAAAAATAATACTACTAATAATAAATTTAGCCTTTAGTAAGAATATATTGATTTTTTTTTTTTTTTAAGTAGGCTCCACACCCAGCAGGGCTTGAACTCAACACAGGGCTTGAACTCGAGACCATGAGATTGAGACCCTAGCTGAGATCAGGAGTCTGACTCCTAACCCATGGAGCCACCCAGGCACCCCAAGAATCTAATGATTCCTATTAATGATATTTAGGTTTACAATAGGTCAAATGACGATTAGAGAAATAAGACCTGATTCTCTGGTCCATAAAGAGTCTCAGAACAGTTCAAAATGAAACACTCTTTGAACTACTCTGATCAGTATGTCTAAAAAGTGAGGAGTTAGCAAAGCATGATTTTCTGACTTCTTCCCACTGATAAGTAATCAACATAATTCTTTTTTTTTTTTTAAAGATTTTATTTATTTACTTGACAGAGATCACAAGTAGGCAGAGAGAGAGGGGGAAGCAGGGAGCAGAGAGCCTGATGCGGGGCTTAATCCTGGGACCCCGGGACCATGACCTGAGCTGAAGGCAGAGGCTTTAACCCACTGAGCCACCCAGTCTTCTTTTTTGAAATAGCAGACTTATTGAGTGGTCGGTCTACTTTCCTCCACTTAAGTATCACATAACCACCTTAATTTGAGGGTTTGTGTTTTTTTTTTTTAAACTCTGAACTTCAGATTAAGCATATATACTCTGCTTCTACCTGTAAAGTTGAAGTAAGTATCCAAGCACAGCATTTTTAAGTAAATGTTCTTGACACCTGTATTACAAGAAAATAAAAGGTTAGGCAGCACAGGGGAGCAGGTATAAAGTATGCCACAGATTCAACATATTCCATTTTTAGAGTCTCAAACAGAGAGAAACTGTTACGTCAGGTAAGTCTCCCCAGGTTTCTAGTCTTCTTTCCTTCTGCTGTTGACTGTTTGTCTTCTACTCCAAATGACTTGTAAAAACTCTACAAATGTTTCAATTCTAGAATGTTTTATGATTTGGCTTTAATGAATTTGTATTTTGGGATATAAATCAAACACTGACTATTAAAACTACTTTTAAAACAAAACCAGGGGACCTGGGTGGCTCCGTTGTTTGAGCATCTGCCTTCAGCTCAGGTCATGATCCCGGAATCCTGGGGTCAAGTCCCGCTTTGGGCTCCCTGCTCCACAGGGAGTCTGCTTCTCCCTCTGATCTTCTTCCCTCTGATGCTTTCTCTCGCTGTCTCTCTCAAATAAATAAAATCTTTTAAATAAGTGAATGAATGAATAAAACAAAACAAAACCAGGGGTGTCTGGGTCGCTCAGTCAGTTAAGCGGCTGCCTTTGGTTCAGGTATGATCCCAGGGTCCTGGGATCGAGTCCCACATCAGGCTCCCAGCTCAGTGGCGAGACTGTTTCTCCTTCTGCCTGCTGCTTTCCCTGCTTGTGCTCACTCGCTCTTTGTCTCTCTGACAAATAAATAATCTTTTTAAAAAATAAAAAATAAACAAGATCCAACTTCTTGGGAGAAGGAGGTATATACCATATTCTTATAAAAGGCTGTTTCCTTGTTTACATTTTCACTGTCACAGATTTATGGCTAATTTCTGCTGTGTCCTCATTCTGTGTTTACTGCTGTTCAACAGACTTGCTTTCACTCTTAAAATTGTTTAAGTCATTAGCACCTTAGGAGTCTCTTGACTGCCTGGGCTTAAAGTTTTGAAATATACCTGGGTCAGTACAGTGTTTCTTTTCCAGTAATGGAGTGGAAGATTAGAAAATATAGGGGCTTCAGAGTCAAAGCTAAAGTTTTGACTGTATCATTACTGATTCTATGGGCATGAGCAAATGATTTAACTTTTCTGACCCTAAATTTTCATCTTCTGGAAAATGTATAACTTGTGGTGTTGATGTGAAGACAGAAACACATACAAGTCATGTATTTACCTGACATACAGAAACTCTAATAATAAGGATCATCTTTTGATTGCCAGCCTCTGCTCTGTCCTCAAATAATGGAGCATAACTTTTTTTTTTAATTTAAAGTTGGTTTTTTTTTTGGATTTTATTTATTTATTTGTCAGAGAGAGAGAGCGAGAGAGCGAGCACAGGCAGAGTGGCAGGCAGAGGGAGAAGCAGGCTCCCTGCTGAGCAAGGAGCCCGATGTGGGACTCGATCCCAGGACGCTGGGATCATGACCTGAGCCGAAGGCAGCTGCTTAACCAACTGAGCCACCCAGGCGTCCTGGAGCATAACTTTAATTTGGAAAGTTTCTGTACCCTAAAAGACCCACTAGCTATTTGTGGACTCATGATTCTTTAAGCTTTTTTACATTCCCACCTTCTTTGGACTAGAACCAAGAAATTGTAGGAAGTGGATTTGAAAGACATAGACTAATAAGTCTGTTTAGAAATCTATTAGAAGGTGTTGACTTAACATCTTGAGTAGTTTTTTTTTTTTTTTAAAGATTTTATTTATTTATTTGACAGGCAGAGATCACAAGTAGACAGAGAGGCAGGCAGAGATAGAGGAGGAAGCAGGCTCCCCTCTGAGCAGAGAGCCCGATGCGGGGTTCGATCCCAGGACCCTGGGACCATGACCCGAGCCGAAGGCAGAGGCTTTAGCCCACTGAGCCACCCGGGCGCCCCAACATCTTGAGTAGCTTTAACTGAAGTTTAGCTTAGCACTAGCAAGAGGCCTGGCCTTGATTAGATTAGCAAGAAATGCTAAACCTGTGGTTTGTCCAAAGTTAATAGTGTTGGTAATAAGTAATTAATTTATATGTAAAACATTTCCTACATTCTCATCTATGTCTCTGGACTGGTTTGCTTCTCCCTTATTGTGTCAGAGAATTATATTTCTTTTTTTTTTTTTTAAAGATTTTATTTATTTATTTGACAGAGATCACAAGTAAGCAGAGAGGCAGGCAGAGAGAGAGAGAGAGAGAG
>PISX010014865.1:0-51590 GCA_004024625.1 Mellivora capensis | reverse complement strand
GGCTAAAATTAACAAGTCAGGAAATGACAGATGCTGGCAAGGATGCGGAGAAAGGGGAACCCTCCTACACTGTTGGTGGGAATGCAAGCTGGTGCAACCGCTCTGGAAAACAGCATGGAGGTTCCTCAAAAAGTTGAAAATAGAACTACCCTATGACCCAGCAATTGCACTACTGGGTATTTACCCTAAAGATACAAACATAGTGATCCAAAGGGGCACGTGCTCCCGAATGTTTATAGCAGCAATGTCTACAATAGCCAAGCTATGGAAAGAACCTAGATGTCCATCGATGGATGAATGGATAAAGAAGATGTGGTATATATACACAATGGAATACTATGATACTATGCAGCCATCAAAAGAAATGAAATCTTGCCATTTGCAACCACATGGATGGAACTAGAGGGTATCATGCTTAGTGAAATAATTCAATCAGTGAAAGACAACTATCATATGATATCCCTGATATGAGGAAGTAGAGATGCAACATGGGGGGTTAAGGGGGCAGAAAAGAAGAAAAGAAACAAGATGGGATTGGGAGGGAGACAAACCATAAGTGACTCTTAATCTCACAAAACAAACTGAGGGTTGCTGGGGGGAGGGGGTCAGGAAAGGGGGGTGGGGTAATGGACATTGGGGAGGGTATGTGCTATGGTTAGTGCTGTGAAGTGTGTAAACCTGGCGACTCACAGACATGTACCCCTGGGGATAAAAATACTTTATATGTTTATAAAAAATAAAAAAAATTTATTAGAAAAAAGTAAAAAAAGAAAGCAAAACTTAAACATTGCTAGTCCATTCAGACTGCTATAACAAACTGCCATAGAATGGGCTGCTTGTAGACAGCAAAAATTTATTTCTCACAGCTCTGGAGGCTGAGAGGTCAAGGCTATGACAGAGTCAGTGTCACTTTCTGGTTTATTGGCTTCTTTCTCACATGGCGGAAGTGTACAAGGGATCTCTCCAGTGTCTCTGTTATAGAGCACTAATCCCATGAATATGGGCTCCACCCTCTTGACCTTATCACCTCTGAAAGGTCCTACCTCCATCACATTGGGGATTAGGACTCAATATATGAATTGGGGAGAGACACAGATATTCAGTCTATAGCAAATACAAACAATATAAATTAAACACACGTACGTAAATAAACGTTCTAGATAATATTCCTTTGTCAGATATATATATATATATCTTTGTCTTTTGTCAGATATATATATATACATATATATATATATATATATGTATATATATATAGCAAATATCTTGTCTCACTCCATAAAATTATCTTTTATCATCTTTAAAATAACTTCCACATAAACAGGATTTATGACTTTAAGTAGTCAAATTTACCACCTTTATGTTATGTCCTTTTTTTAAGATTTTATTTATTTATTTGAGAGAGAGCAGGAGCAGGCGGGGAGGAACAGAGGGAGAAGGAGAAGCAGACTCCCCGCTAAGCAGGGAGCCTAACATGGGGCTTGATCCCAGGACCTCAAGATCAAGACCTGAACCTAAAACAGACACTTGACCAACTGAGCCACTCAGGCGCCCCTATGTTATCTTTTGCTTAAGACTTCCTTCCTTTTCCAAAGTGATGAAAGATAATACTTTTCTGTATTATCATTTTAAAGCTTTGAAGTTGGATTTTAATTTTTTTAGACCACCTGTGACTGATTTTATAATATGATGTGATGGTTCAATTTTATTTTTTCTGTACAGATAACTAGTCATCCTAACACCATTGATGGATTAAGTTATTATTCCCTAACTACCTTTACTACCAAATCTCCTTTAAAAATTAATTCTTGACATTAGATAGAGTACCTACTCGTTTTTTCTCAAGAGTATATTGGCTATTGTCTACATAACTCACTTCAATAAACATTTTATTATCATGTTTTTAAGTCCATCAAAAATGTAGAGACATGTTCAGAATTACAACAAATCCACAAATTAATTCAGTGAAAATTGATACCCTAATACTGAGTGTTCAAAACTATACACAAGATTTTTTTCAAGATCCTTTTAAGATTTTATTGCCTCATTTTTTTATTCTTATACAGGAAACAATATATTTCATATTTTTTATCTAGTACCTTGCTGAACTCTCTTATGAACTCTACTATTGCTGTGGATTCCCTTTGGCATTCTCTATGTACAATATCTATAAGTAATAGCTTTTTAAAAAAACTTTTTTATCTTTGTATCTTTAGTTTCTTTTCTTTCTCTCTCACAGCAGTAGCTACATACTCCAATGCAACACTGGGAAAATTTGTATTCTCAGGCTTCCTTGTTTCAGATCTCAAATACAATGCTTCTAACATTTCACTGTTAAGTGAGATACTTAGTATATGTTTTTGCAGACACTCTTTATCTGGTTAAGAGAATTCAATTCTCATACTGCTACATGTTTTCAATCATAAGTGAATTCTGACATATCAAACTTTTTCTATATCTATCTTAATGACAATTTTTTTCTATTTTCCTCTATGAATTCATCTAGCGTTCCTTGGATAAATCCATCTTGATAATGGTGGATAATGTCTTTTAAAATTTATTATTGAGGTGAGTGTGTAATATTGCACTTGAGATTTTTTATCTTTTTCTTGAAACATTTTAGCTTTTAATTTTTCTATTTTCTTTTTTAGGGCTTATTTTGCCAGATTTGTTATCAGGGTTGTGCTAGCCTTACAAAATGAGTTGTATGTTAGTGTCTTTAACCAAAAGAAATCATGTATAGTGATATTCATAGCTTCATAAAATAAAGGGCTGAATATGTCCACTCTTTTATACTCTTTCAACAGCTATTTATTGAGAATCTACTATATGTGAGGTAGTTTCCCAGATACTGGAAACCCAGTGGTGAACAATATAGTCCAAACTTCAGGGAGCTTATATTCTAGGAAGATAAGATGGAAAATAAACAAGAAAGTAAAATATATAATTTGGCAGATGATGATAAAGAATACAAATAAATAGAATGCAGGAACAAAGGGAAATAGAAAATACTGGGGAGGGACAGGGATCACAATTTTAAATTGGTATTAACATATGATACCTCTGTAAAGGAAACTTTGTCAAAAGACTGGAAGGAAGTGAGGGTGGAGAGTTAGAGATTTCCATGAGACAGTTCTTCTTCCCACACTTCCACAATATTCTTACCCTTTATATAAAATCCCTGATACTTTCCCTACTCTGCCTCACTAGAATCTCCTTCCTGTATCCCATACACACATTGAATCTTAGTGCTTTTTCTCGGGAGCTCTGTAAAGTTTTCCCTCCCTAACTTGTACAGTAGCCAAAACACACTTTAAATTATTTGAAACCTTTCAGGGGCACCTGGGTGGCTCAGTAAGTTAAGCATCTGACTCTATTGATATTGGCTCAGGTCATGATCTCTGGGGTTGTAAGATCAAGCCCTGCATTGGGCTCTACCCTGGGCATGGAGCCTGTTTAAGATTCTCTCTCTCTCCCTCTCCCTGCCCCTAGCTGCTCTCTCTTTCTCTAAATAAATAAATACATTACTTGAAACCTTTCATAATAGCTTTTCTAAAAACAAACAAAAAAACAAACATGAGCTTCTTTCTTAGTTGAAATAAGATTTCACATAAGATAAAACGAGACGCACTATGTTATTATTAGCTATAGATTTTGGTGTATTATTCTTATGGTCTTAAAGAAGGAGATCAAATATATTTCCTTTTCTCTGGAGTCAGCCTTAATGAAGCATTGACTTTTAATTACTTTGCCAGATAGTCTGGGTAAGTCAGACGTTAGGACGAGCTAGGGCCCATACAGCCATTTATGCATTATCCATTACTGAAAATATGTCTCGGGGGATAAAATTGTCCTGAATGCTTAAAATTCTATTACTTCAACACTCCTTGCTGTGACTTTTTAAATGTTAAGGGTGAGGGGGTTACATAAGGAATGCATAATCTATGTGCACTTTAAGATCTTGAAAATAACTATTCAGGCTAGATGCCCAAGCACATTTGCCATTTCCTATTTTAATCTTGAGAGAGAAACCTCCATCTGAATGTATTTCACCTATGATGAATTTTGGGGGGCGTCAGTCTGGGATCAGAAATTTATAAACACGTTACAAGACTGCCTTCTGAACTGTGTTGGGGAATTTTTTTCCTTCTTAAATATGTTTGAAAAGGGATCTTGAGTGGAAAATCCTTGTGCATGCAAAAGCATTTATTAAAATTAATAGGATCTGCTTACGATGTTTCAATAGTGCCAGAGGGAAAGGCAAATAACAAAACAAAAATTTTTTTCTTGCTACATTAATTCTCTTATTTGGAAAGCATAACTCTGAAGCTCTTATTGTTCAATAAGAATGAGAATAAATGGGATTTGGAAAAAATACCCGAAGCTTATACCCTACCTCCTCTCATTATTACCTGTGTGACCTTGAGCAAGTTGCATGTAACTCTTTGAGTTTTGATTTTCTTCTTCCATAAATAGGTTTAATAACACTTACCTGTAATAACACTGCAGTGCTGCAGTGAGGACCAGAATTAAGGAAGGCATGCATTTGACACAAGCAGGTAATCAACAACTGTAACAACTGTATTTGACAAAGAAGAATGAAATGAGACTTTTGGAAAATAGGTATTATAAAATAATTATTTTGCTTTCCAAACGAAGATTTCACTTTGGTAAAAGTTTTATTTTTCAACAGTAAAATTGGCATAATAATTTCATGATCCCAGGATCTTTTTAAGAATTTAGTGGGATAATGGATATGAAGTGTTTATAACAGCGCTTGGTCAAGAGCATATACTCAATAAATGATTGCTGTTATTAACATTATTAGTAGTAATTTTATTGTTACAAACAGACTTCTTTTTCAACAAGAAACTCTTTCCTAAAAAGCAGATGAATTTTGGTTATAAATCATTGCACAGGCAAGGTTGCTTAAAGTTCTGGGGCAAAGTTCAGTCATTGCCGGGAGGTAACCATAGATAACATGAAATAAAAAATACAACTTAATGCAGGCCAATGCATGAAATTGAGTGAATTGTAAAAAACTTAACTCAAATTGCCAGGGATAAAACATTTATGAAAACAAGAAGTATAAACCAGTGACTGGAAGACACTGCCCAAAGCTGAGAAGAGGGGGATGAGATGAGAGGTAGAAGTCAAACTTTTTATTTTTTTCATTTTTAATAATAGGTGCTAGAGAAACCACAACAACAAAAAGAATGTTAACAGTTGCTAATGTTAACAGTTCTATTAATAAAATATTAAGAGTTGCTAATGTAGTATAGAGGTGAATTATAAGATGAAGATTTTTTTGGCATTGTTCTCTGTATTTCAAATTTCTTAAGATAAATTTGCAAAGATGTTAAAAATTTCAAAGAAGAAAAGCCAGGATGGGTATGTCCAAGACTGAAATCACCGTGTTAGAATGCTCTTGAGATGGAGACAAAGATCTGAATGTTGGGAAGATAGCATTCAGAGACAGTGGCAGCCTGGCTCAGCAGTGAAAAGGAAAATTCCGTGTTCTCAAAACTTGTCTGCTTTAAGCAGCTGACAGAATCGGCTCAGAAGCCATGCCCTTGGGTATCATTTGCAGAATTGTTTTAAATACACCCATCATTAGGGAACCAGTTCACAGAGGTGACAGCATCAGGGAAATCATCTCTCTCTGCTCTCATGTCCTGGATCTTTTCAAATTGAAGAGGTCAGCTTCAGGTCCCTTTGATGACAGCCCCACTGCTTCATCAGATAAAAGCTGCATTCCCAAATGCTGAGGGGAAAATAAACTGTCCATCTGCCAAGTGTGACCCTGACCTTTCCTCTGAGGAGATTTCTTTGGACAGCACCCAGCTCTGAAGTTTGCCTTGAATTTGACATAAACAAGGTGTTGAATGGTTGTCTAAAAATAATAATAATATGTGGCAGGCCAAGCACATTCTTTCTCTGGGAGTTTTAGTATTTTTCTTGAGTGCTATATCGATTCCCCTTCATTTTACAAATGAAATTCATATAATCACACTGTTTCATTTTCTAGCAGCTAATATAGATTTTGTGCTATAACAAAATCCCACCATATCCCATTTATTTTTCATTTTGGAGTTGAATTAGTTGATTTCTAGTAATTGCTTCAATAAAATGGCTCTAAACCACCTGTCAATTCTTTCTATTGCTTTTCTAGGTATTTAGAGAGGAAATTTGTAAGTTAGGCATCCATAGTTTTATCAGCAGCTGGTTGAGATTTGCTGCCAAAGATTTACTTTCCCCTCTTACAGATGAGGGAGGGCTGATAGATAATTCCTTTTAGCATATGAACAGAGACTTTGTACATGTGCATTGTTTAAAGAAACTCAACATATAGAACAATTTACTCAACATACTTATTTAAAACAGTGATTACCTATACTTTCTTGAGGAAATCATGGTAAGATTCCTTTTTGGTAGGCAGTTAGGTAGTGAGTTGGTTAGATAGATAGTAGATATAAGAAATATACAGATAAAATGATAAATACATATATAACATCTAGATAGATAACCAATACATAGATAATAGATAGATAGATGATAGATAGATAGATCTAGAGTAAAACTCCTTATCAATGAAAAATACTGGTTTATAAAATTTGATTAGATTTGTTCTATAAAAACATCTACCTCACAAAGCAAGAAAGACATGTGTACCAAATACATTTTCTGCTGTAGCTGCTCTTAAATCAGAGAACCAATGCTTTTATTTCAGGGACAGCCTTTTAGGAATATTAACAAGTTAGGACATGACGCTCCAACAAAGATAATTAACACCTTCATTCAACTTTGAAATTGTTCTGTAGAAGTTGAAAAATAACATGATAGTGTGTGAGTTGATAGAATTTAATTCCAAAATGATGCTGAGTTTGTTCAGAAGGATTTGACTTCATTAAAAACTCTTTTTCATTGTTTTTGTCACACTCATCTAGTTCTTTAAATGCATTGATTTATTATTGTAAAACTCAGACAAATGCTAATCACTCCATAAATTCCCCACTTTCCCAGTGTTAAATAGATTCTAAAATTCTTATATATTATACCTCCATTTTTGTAATTCTCTCTTCTACACATTGTTTAATAAGATCACTGATCATATTCACCTCTAACCCACTAATTCCTTAGCTTGTATTTTTGTTGACTGCTTTTCAATAACAAGAAAAGTGCTGAATAACCTCCAAATAAATTTTTCTGAGACTATGTTAGATATCACCCATCAATTCATCAAATTCATCCTCAATTTACAATGAAGATATTGATACTGAAAGAAATGTCCTTATTACTATTTCCCACATTACAATCTCATGAAGAGATTATATTGACATTGGTGTAAATAGAAGAACAGAGATTAAGTAAGCAAGATACTCGAAGGCAGAGAAGTCAGAAAGGAGGCTCACCCGGCCTTGTATTTTTGCAATTGTGCAGGTATAAGATTAGCCAAGAGAGGTATGATAAACTCTTACAGAAATCCAGAAGATAAAAGGACAAATTACCAATGGTAGGATTAAAAAATCAGGTGGATGATAAAGCAGCAACAAAATGGAAAAATACGCATTATCAAGAGAAGTCAGTTCAGTTCCTAAACTTGCAGGTTATTCAAGATTGCTTTGCCAATCTTTTGTACATTCATTTCTTTCTTCATCATTTATTCATTTGAACATTAGCTGAGAGTAGACTATATACAAACACATGTCTGAGGAAATATTAGAAATATTAACAGGGGAAGACATTTCTTTCTATATTAATCTCTTCATTGCAAAATCAACAATGAATTTAGTGAACTGGTAGGGAATACAAAACTTAGCTACTCTAAACTTCCATGCAGAGAAATAAACGAGACAAATAAAACCTGACCCTTAGTAGTATCATAGTAGTTAATTACCTATATTCTCTGGTGAGATTCCATATAATATGAAAGGGCCTCAAAAGAAAATATCTCAGGAATCTGTTGCCTGTCAAATTGTGCTACCTGGCAATACCCTACACTGTTTATGAGCAGAGCATGGGTTGTTGTGTTTGGCTAAACTTTCATTTGGAAGTTTATTCCTTCCCAAGGCACGTGATGGGTAATCTTAAGGAGGAAGTACTAGTGTGCCATGGAAGGAAGGGAGAAATAAAGACTGTCTCCAAGATTTGAAGTCCATTGTGAATAAGCGAGTCTACTGGAGGCCGTTACATCCCAAGTCTTTTTGCGCATTACCCAAGAATGGGATGCCTGTTTCTTCCTATTGATTTTAGGGAAATGGGATCCAGCTGTTCGCCAGCATGTCCTGGACACAGTTCTTCCCAGGGGCAGAGGTCTGGACTGCATGAACTTTCAAGGTCCCTCCCAAATCTGTAATCAGATGCCAGGAACTAAAACTTGGTGTTCTATTCCAAGACAAGGAATTAAATATTTATAGGTAAGTTTTTCATCTAATGATCTTGTTTCCTTTTATACTTAATCCTAGCAGTTGGTTTGAGAAAGCTTAAAGGTTCTATTCAAAATTTTATGAATCCCCAGGCCCACCAGGTTTGTTAATTGGATGGTGTATTACTATAAGGGAAGTGAGAAATGCCTGGCATAATTGTGTAACGTTTGTTTTCTCTGCTCTGTGGGAATTCTCAGGGGTTTCATTAGCAGATGGTTACTGAAAGCCAGCATCCTGGAGTCTGGACTGGTGAGTATCATTCTTCTTAATTATTGAACAACTAGTCTGCACATGTCAGGTCTAATACACAGATATTAAATTCAGAGCATCTTCAATAATAAATTGCTTTATCTAGATTTAAATTTCTATTTTCTTCAATTAAGTAATGCTAAGGGTAAGAAACACTAATTCATCAGAGACGTTGAGTATTATTTACTGGTGAGTCACCATTAGCTTAGATTTATAAGCTGGATCTTGTTCAAAAGCCATTTAGTCACCATTCATATACTTAAGTCAGCAAATATTCTAAAAAGCCAAACTAAGGCATTTCTCCAAAAACAACTTTTAGAGGCAGATTCTTCCTTTAGGGTTGATGCAGTGATTGATTGAATAAGATAAAGCAGCAAGTAAATACTAACTATCATAATAAGCTTGTTGGTAATATTCCAAGCCTGGGAGTTCACCTGAATTGATGGGTTTGCTAGGCCTCCATTTGTACCCCAACCCGATCAAGACCATTATGCCTCTGGCTGCGTTCTAGTTCTGATTCTTTATAACTTAGAAAAGGATACAATATTTCTGTAAAAAATATTGGCCTTGTGTTAGTCAGTGTTGAAACTTGGTGACAGTTACTTAAAAGTTCATTATTCTGTTGATTTTTTTTGTATTTTTTAAAGTTTCCTATCATAAAAAAAGATCTAAAGTTTATAGATAGCTGTGCTTTGATAATATAAAATGGAAAATAATAAATGTGGTAAAAAGTAGTAAATATTTGTTATAAATGCCAAATATCTAATCCAGGACTTAGCTGTCATGCTAGATAATGTTAACTTAATAATGATCTGTCCCTGGAGTTTTATTGCATTCATGCTGACATTGATGTGATTTCCAATTGGTGTAGCATACCGCAATCCCAAACTCCTGAGCTCAAGGGATCCAGCTCTCTCAGGCTCCCTTATGGCAAGCAAATGTTCTACAGCCAGTTTTATTCAGGTTAATCTGTTTGTGCCAACTTTCCTTTTAATACAAAGAAGCAACGAGCCTGATGATGCATCCTTATATTGGCTCTTCTTTCTCCCCTTCCTCACTCCACTTGTCTCTACTCATGTTCTTTGGGATTGACCTTCTAATAAAGACTAGCATATAAGCTTTGACTTAGGCAGTTAGTTCCATTCACATCGCTATTGGAAATTTAAACAGGTAGAGGTACCAAATAAAATTTAATGTTAAAATATGTTTTATTGGTATTTTGGAGGAATATCTTGGCAATATGTGTCATTATCATACATCTGTGGAAGGAGAAATAATGAATGTAAAAAAAGAAAGATTACATCTCATTGAAAAATGAAGATGCTGTCTCAGAGTTGTCATCTTGGCATAGTACATAAATTGTTATGATGAACAACCCAGAGGTATTTTCCAAAATGTGATCCTGGATATGCACCAAGACAGGTCATATTCTGGGCTATAAAAACACCTTAAAGAACTTAAAGAATAGAAATTATACAACATATGTTGTCAGACTATAAGAGAATTACACTAATGCATGCTCTTAGACAATATTAGAATTAAACTAGAAATAACAGAAATATAACTGGAAAATCCCAACATACTTGGACATTGAAGAGCACACTTTTCTTTTTTTTAAGATTTTATTTATTTATTTATTTGACAGAGAGAGAAAGATCACAAGTACGCAGGGAAGCAGGCTCTCTGCTGAGCTGAGAGCCCAATGCAGGGCTCGATCCCAGGACCCTGAGACCATGACTTGAGCCGAAGGCAGAGGCTTAACCCACAGAGCCACCCAGGTGCCCCTAAAGAGCACACTTCTAAAGAACATATTCATCAAATAAGAAACCTCAAGAGAAATGAAAAAATATTTTAACTCAATGAAAATGAATATATAACTCACCAAAAATTATGGTATGCAGTGAGAGTAGTGCTTAGAGGGGAGTTTATGGCATTGAATGAATATATTAAAAAAGAGAAAAGATTTAGAATCAATAATCTAAGTTCCAATCTTAGGAAGCTAGGAAAAGAAGAGCAAATGAAATTCAAAATCAGCAGAAAAAAGATATAATAAATAATAGAGTAGAAATAGATGAGATTGAAAATAGGAAATGATTAAAGAAAACCTATGAAACCAAAAGCTCTCTTTGAAAAAAAACAAGAATAAAATTGGTAAGCCTCTAGCTAAGAAAAAAAGAGACAGGACCAAGATTAGTGATATCAGAAATGAAAAAGGAACAGTTCCATTGATACCATGTAAATTAAAAGGATAATTAAGGAATACAGTGGGCAGCTCTATGCCCACAAAGTTGCTAGCCTAGATGAAATGGACTGATTTCTTGAAAGTCACAATCTGTCCAAACTCACAGAAGACTAGGCCTACATCTATTAAAGAAATTGAATTGATAAATGACAACCTTCTAAAACAAAAACCAACAGACTCATAAGATCTCACTGGTGAATTCTACCAAACATTTAAGGAAGAAATTATACCAATTCTCTACAATCTTTAAGAAGATAGAAACAGAGAAAATAGTTCCTAACTCACTCTATGAGGTTAGCATTACCCTAATACCAAAACTAGATAAAAGTATTAGAAGACATAGGGAGATGGAGAGGAGAAGGGAGTTGAGGGAAATTGGAAGGGGAGATGAACCATGAGAGACTATAGACTCTGAAAAACAATCTGATGGTTTTGAAGGGGCGGGGGTGGGAGGTTGGGGGAGCCAGGTGGTGGGTATTATGGAGAGCACATATGGCATGGACCACTGAGTGTGGTGCATAAACAATGAATTCTGTTACACTGAAAAGAAATTAATAAAAAAAAAGTATTAGAAGAAAAAAAAGTCTCTCATGAATATAGATGTCAAACTCCTCAACAATATTAGCAAGTGAAATTCAAAAAATATAAAAAAATTATATACCATGACCAAGTGGGATTTATCCCAGGTATACAAGGCCAGTTTAACATTTGAAAATCAATTAATGTAATCCATCACACCCACAGATGAAATAACAAAAGTCACATGATTATACCAATAGATGCAGAAAAAGAATCAGATAAAATCCAATACCGATTCATAGAAGTGAACTAAAAATAGAAAGGAACCTCCTCAAATGAATAAATACATCTACAAAGAATCTAAGCTAACATTACAGTATATAGTTAAAAACTTGAGGCTTCCTTGCTACTATCAGGAGTAAGGTAAGGATGTTCCCTTTCAATGCACCATTTCAACATCGTATTAGAAGTCCTAGCTAATGCAGTAAGACCAGAAAAGGAAATAAAAAGGCATAGAGTTTGGGAATGAGAGATAAAATTGTCTTTTTGCAGATGACATGATTGCTTATGTGGAAATTCAAAATACTAGACCAAAAAAAAAAAAAAAATACCCCAAAACCTAAAACCAAACCAAAACAAAAAAACCTCCTGTAATTAATAACTTATTATACCAAAGTTTCAGGATACAAGTTTAACATACAAAAGTCAATTATCTTTCTACATACCATCAATGAACAAATAGAATTGGAAATGACAAAGAAAATGCCATTTATATTAGAACCTCCCAAAATGAAACATTCATGTATAAATTGAGCAATTATATACAAAATTATATACAAGATCTATATGAAGAGAACTACAAAACTTTGATAAATCTAAGAAGACAGCTGAGATCCAAGGTGGTTCACATCTCAGTTGTACAAGACTCCTATGTGAAAGGTAAATGAAACAAGAGGCCATATCCTCTATTGAAAAGAAGTATTAATAAGAATTTCTTCACCCCAATTAGAATCCAGCAACCCTATCATAAACCAAAAAGATTATCCCCAGAATATTAAAGCTTATTATTGTTCTTTCTTGGAGCCCAAAATACTCTATACTTCTATAATTTACATTTTTAAAAAAAGGAAATCAAGAAAGAACTAAATAATTGAGCAATATTCCATGTTCACAGACAGCAACACTCATAGGCAAGATGTCAGTTGTTCCAATTTGATCTACAGATTCAACACAATCCCAATCAAGATGTCACCAGCTTATTTTCTGGATATGGATAAACTTATTCTAAAGTTTACAAAATCTATTTGGAGAAGCAAAAGACCTGTAATAGCCAACACAATATGAAAGGAAGAAGGCTGACGCAACCTGATTTTAAGAATCACTATAAACCGGGACGCCTGGGTGGCTCAGTTGGTTAAGCGCCTGCCTTCGGCTCAGGTCATGATCCCAGCGTCCTGGGATCAAGTCCCACATCGGGCTCCTTGCTCGGCAGGGAGCCTGCTTCTCCCTCTGCCTCTGCCTGCCACTCTGCCTGCCTGTGCTCGCTCGCTCTCTCTCCCTCTCTCTGACAAATAAATAAATTTTAAAAAAATTAATTAAGAATCACTATAAACCTACAGTAATCAAGACAGTGTGGTACTGACAAAAGAATGGACAGATAAATCAATGGAGCAGAATGGAGAGCCCAGAAATAAATTCATATAAATACAAACAAACGGATCATCCATAAAAGTTACCTCAAAGTGAAACACAAGACTAAATGTAAAATGCAAAATGATAAAACTCCCAGAAGGTAGCATAAGAGAAGATCTAGAAGATGTCAGATGTGTCAATGACCTTTAATATACAACATTAAAGGTAGGATTCATGAAAGAAATAATTGATAAGCTGGACTTCACTAAAATTGAAAACTTTTACTCTGCAAAAGAAACTGTCAAGAGAATAAAAAGATAAGCTATAGACTAGGAGAAAATAGTTGCAAAAGATATGTATGATAAAGAAAGTTTAATTGTAGGAGCACCTGGGTGGTCCAGTTGGTTAAGCATCTGAGTTTTGGCTTGGTTTTGGCTCAGGTCATGATCTCAGGGTTGTGAGATGGGGCCAGCATCAGGCTCCTTGCTCAGCCAGGACTCTTCTTGAGATTTTCTCTCTCCCTCTGCCCCCTCCCCATTCATGCACACACACTTTCTCTTTTTCTTTCTCTCTCTCTCTCTAAAATAAATAAACAAATCTTAAAAAAAAAAAAACAAAACTTAATTGTCAACAATGAGAAAAAAAAAAAAACTTGATCTAAAAATGTGCCAAAGGCAGGGTGCCTAAATGTATATTATTACGTGAAAGAAGCCAATCTGAAAAGCCTACGTAGTGTATGATTACAACTATATGAAATTCTGAAAAAGGCAAAACTGTGAATAAATAAAGAGTTAAAAGATCAGTGTTTTCCAGATTAAAAGGGAAGGGGAAAAGAATAAGTAAAGCCCAGAGGACTGGGTAGGGGATGGCATTGAAATATATTCTTTAATATACTATAATGAAGGATACATGTCATTAACACTAGTCAAAACCCATAGACTGTACAACACCAACAGTGTAACCTAATGTAAACCTTGGACTTTGGGCTGTAATGTCTCAATATAGTATCGTTACTATCATAATGATAGCAGGTTCATCAGTTGTAACAAACATTATAATTCTGTTGTAGGATGTTGACCATGGGAGAGGCTATAGATTGTATGGGGACCAAGGGTATATGGGAATTTCTGTACCTTCTGCTCAATTTTGCTTTGAACTTAAAGCTTCTCTAAAAAATACTTTCTATTTAAAAGAAAACAAAAACAATTTATAAAAATTTTAAAAAATATATATGATCCTCATTTTAAAAAACTCACTTAGAATTATTCTCAGACACACCAAACATTGAGGACCACTGACCTTTATTTTGGAATTAAATCACAAAATAAATGTTATGCCAACTTTTTCAAAGTATAAGAAGCTGAGACTGCAAGTCAGTCTCAAAAATGTTCCTTTTTAAAAAGGAAAAGAGTATAATTCACAAGTCCACAGGCCATTGCCAACTTTTTTTACCCTATCCCTAAAAGATAAGCTAATGATCTAAACCTCTATCCCAGACTGGCTAGGATATGAATGGAAAATGGTTGGATGAACTAGTTAATTAAGAGACACTTCCTCCCACTTAGAGACCATTTCTAAAATTTCAGCTGTGCTACTTAGGAAAAAATAATCCACAGCTGTGGGAGTTAGATTTCTAATTTCATATTTGTTAAAATTCTTTTTTTATAATATGTTTATTTATTTATTTGACAGAGAGAGAGATTGAGTACAAACAGGGATAGTGGCAGGCAGAGGGAAAAGGAGAAGCAGGCTCCCTCCAGAGCAAGGGGAGCCTGATGTGGGACTTGAATCCAAGACCCTGGGATCATGACCTGAGCTGAAGGCAGTTGCTTAACCAACTAAGCCACCCAGACTCCACTCATATTTGTTAAAATTATTAATAGGATCCCTTTATTCTATTTATGTCCACTACATTAGTCACCTCATGGAAGAATATTTCATAAGTTCCTAACAAGCCTTTAACAATCTACCATAAATTAAAATTATTTTAGTTCCTGAGATTTCTTATATGTGTTAGAATTAAACTTGCTATAAGGAAGTTCTTATTTTATTGGAAGATGATACTTTGGATATTGCAATTTTCTTTGAAATTTTGCAAAGTAAAATGCGAGTTTTTAAGATAAATACACTTAATTTTGGGCAATGAATCTTTCCACAAGACTTGAATAGAATTGTCACTTTCTGATTTGAATTAATTATTCTTTCTCCATTTTCCACGAGCCAACACATATCACTAAAGAGAAATTCACCCTGCTGCAAAAAGAGGTCCATTGTGAAGTTTCATGTATCACGACAAATAGTAAGTTTGCACATTTAGGCCTAATTTTATATTAACAAGTTCTGGCTTCGTCAAAGAAACCTAGTAAAGGGTGCGCTCCTGATACATACAGGAACAAAGAGGGTTTAGGGTGAAAGAATATGACATTAACCCAAACTGTCTTTAGGGACCTCTTGAGCTTATCTGTCATGCCTCACAGGCTGTTCACATAAAAGAGATGTGGTCTCAAGGTGAGAATGCAATAAGGAAGGCTCAGGACACTTGTTCTAAGATACAGTCAGCCATGGGCAGTATTCATTTGACAGCCCCCCCCAAGGAGAGTAATTCACAAGATGCGGAATGCATAATACAGGAAAACTACATTTACTGTATAACTAAGGCAGACAAATGAACAAAAAGAGAACAGTGTATGGATATATTAAGTCAAGAGCAAAACCTAAAAAAGTCATACTGAGAGTTTGTATATATGCATGTATACCCACATATGTATATACACTTTTTTTAAAACATTTTATTTATTTTTTTGACAGAGAGAGATCACAAGTAGATAGAGAGGCAGGCAGAGTAAGAAGGGGGAAGCAGGTTCGCCACTGAGCAGAGAGCCCGATGTGGGCCTCGATCCCAGGACCCTGGGATCATGACCTGAGCAGAAGGCAGAGGCTTAACAACTGAGCCACCCAGGCGCCCTGTATACATAGGAAGGTTTTATTTGCTGTGCATACATACATATTCTATAACATACATAATACATCATGTGTTAGTAAGTATATGTAATCATATAATGATATAATGTATATATTAAATGATTTTACTAAAATCCTGAGGCTGAGAGGAGATCTACATTTCAATAAAGCAATCTTTCAGTAAGGGAAGGCTAAAGGAATGGATAATTCACAAAAAAGAAAAAAAGAAAAAAAACCTGAATAGTTAATAGAGTAGATGCTGAACATCATTAATAATCAAAAATGAGAATTTCAATTTCATCAAAAATGCAAATGAAAATGAGAATGACTTTATTGATAGTATTGGTAAAAGAAAAAAATAAGATAGTAATATACTAAAACTGCAGACAAGCTGGCTTTCCCACAAATGCTGCTGGGAATAGTAGTGGACTGAAACAGAATGGAAAGCAGTTTGGAAGAACTAGTATCTACACCCTCAACCTAGAAACTGTATTTACAAACTCCCTGGAGAAACGTTATTTGCAGTTATAAAGAGGGTGGTTTACTGTTGAATTATGTTTAATGTTAAAGAATCTACATTCCATCAGCAGACAAACAAGATAAATATAAAGGCTTCTTTTATGCCAGACTTCTGATTCAGGTCTATTTAAACATCTGTTATTAGTAGATGTCAAAAACCTAATGTGAAGTGAAAAAAGCAAGTTGCAGGATATGTACACTATATACAATTACATGTAGGTTTTAAAAAAACTTTATGAAGCAATATTTCCTCTGTGTGTGTGTATAGATAATGAACAGGTATGTAAGGGAATAGGAGTGTTACTGAGATGAGAGACATCATCTCTAATTGTAATGCTTTGATTCTTTTATTTTAAGAAAAACAAATCAAATAAACAGGATATTAGCAAGAGTTAATTCTGGAGAATAGTTGCATGGGCTTTGATTACTTTATATATTATGCTCTGTCTTTTTAAATGTCTTTCAGAAGTAAGTTACATTGGAGAAATATAAGCACCAAAGACGGTACATAAATTAACTCACGGGCTCACCTAGGGATCTATTTATCTCATAATTACTTCTATTGTTAGAATATTATCTCAAAATTGAATTTTTGATCAGAACAATAAATATGAAGAACAAATTGATGGTTGCCAAAGGGGAAGGGAGTGGAAGCCTGGGCAGAATGGGAGAAGGGGAGTGGGAGATACCGGCTTCTGGTTATGGAATGAGTAAGTCAAGGGAATAAAAAGCAGAACATAAGGAATACTGTCAATGGTATTGTAATAGTGTTGTAATGGAACAGATAGTAACCATTCTTGTGGTGAACATAGTATAATGTGTAAACTTTATATCTTGTGGTGAACATAGTATAATGTGTAAACTTTAATGTGGTGAACATAGTATAATGTGTAAACTGTCAAATCAATAAGTTGTAAACCTGAAACTAATATAGCATTGTGTCAACTATACTCAAAAAATGAATTTTTGTCTCAAAATATGAATTTTGATAATTCTCTTTAATTTCCTTAGAAGAAAGCATCTTATATGTTAGTACATTTATATTACTACAACAGTGCTAATATTAGATGATAGGTGTAATTAATCTTGTGTATTAATTGGGAGAAAGTGTGTCCAGCCGTGTGCAGCATTTAATTACCAAAAAAAAAAAAAAGAACAAGAACAAGAACAAGAAGAAGGTGGCAATGGCCAGGGTAATGGAGTGTCCAACCAGAGAACTACTACCTAGGTTCAACTTAGAGAATTACAGAATAAGATTTTAATTCTTTCCCCACTCTCTTATGCTATTAATTAGGGCAATCATTTTCTTTCTTTCTTTTTTTTTAACTCTGTGCACCTAATCAGTTAAAAAGTAAACTAAAAAGCATATACTTCCTGAGTCTTAGTCTGTTTGGGCTGATATAACAAAATACCATAGTTTATGAGAAGCTTGTAAAGAACAGAAATTTATTTCTTGCAGTTCTGGAGTCTGGATTCAGTCTCTGGTAAGAGCCTGCTTTTTGGTTCACAGATGACATCATTTTACTGTGTTTTCACATGGCAAAAATGATTTGGATTTCTCTAGGGTTTCTTTTATAAGGTCACTAATCCCATTCATGAGCGGTCCACTGTCATGACCTAATCACCTCCCAATGGTCACACCTCCAAATACAATCACCTTGGTGATTAAAATTTCAACATATGAATTTGGGGGTAGGGGAGACATAAACATCCAGTCCATTGTACCCATTTATGTATTTACTTAATTTTTGTGTAATTATACATTTATTCATTTATATATAGTTTATATACATGTACCATTGTATTAAATGTATTAATTTTTATTAATACAATTTGTATAAAATGTCAGAAAAAATTAATTTTTCTTTTAAAAAAGATTTTATTTATTTTTTTGAGAGCGTTTGAGTGGTGGGAGAAGCAGAGGTACAACCAGACTCCCTGCTCAGCAGGGAGCCTGACTTGGGCTTGATCCCAGGACCCTAAGATCATGACTGAGCTGAAGTCAGATGCTTAACCAACTGAGCCAACCAGGGGCCCCAAGATTAATTCTTTCTTATCTTTATGTACAGGAAGTCCAAGTAATTTATCCTGAACGTGCCAATGAAACATCTCCTATTCTATTTTGGAGACAAGAGGACTATACAACTATGGAATGAACTATAAATCTATTTTGGTCTGTTATGCTCTCCAATCCACATCTATGAAAATTGTTAAACTGTGTTTCTTTTCTCCTCCTATTTCTTTTTTTTTTTTTTAAGATTTTATTTATTTACTTGAGAGAGAGAACACAAGCTTGGGGAGAGAGGCAGAGGGAGAGGGAGAAGTAGGCTCCCTGCTAAGCAGGGGGCCCCACGTGGGACTCCATCCCAGGACACAGAGATCATGACCTGAGCCAAAGTCAGATGCTTAAATGACAGAACCATCCAGGTGTCCCTCTCCTCCTATTTCTATTGCACGAATAGCTGGCACTTACTGACCTGCATCAAAACTGGTGATTTTAGCCACTAGTCTTCCCAGCCTTGTGCAACGTAAAACGTAAAACTATGCCTTAACCAAACATTTTCTGGTGTCAAACAGTTCATGCCACCTAGCATATTTAAACCCTGCAAAACCTTCTTCATCCATCTGTAGGCTGGCCTCCTTGATTCTCCCTTTTTATAAGAATTCTATTCATGGTGTTTAATTAAATTATGAATCTAATCCATATCACTTTGTGTTTATTCCCACTTTTCCATTTTGAAGTTGTGGTTTATACATTCTTGGAAAGCTGCTTCCAGCTGTCCTACCTCAGTGTAATCCCCCAGCACGTGGGCATGTCAATTCTACACAGTATAGAGCCCCTAACACACAATCCAGGAGTTGGTGCTCCTTAAAATTTTCTTGGAAGAATGAATGAACCAAAAATTATATATTTACAAGGGACATTTTAAAAATATGGAAGGATGAGTCTTAAAAGTTCACATTCAGATTTAATACAACGTGAGTTTTATCCTTTGAATATCTCATGCCCTTCTAGATTACCTTTGGACTCATTTAAGCTGAAGATAGAAATAATAGGAAAAGTAGTAGGATATTTAGTGTACTGAAAAGTATCTTCCCTCCAACCCCATGGGCAAATACACTCCTAAGGACTGAAATCTTGGAGTTCAGGTGAGATAAGCTGATTCTTCACAACTCCCCAAACCCTGAATTCCTGAATCCAGCAGGAACTTCTCAGACCACAGATCACTAATAGCTATTCTAAGACCCTTCAGAACCTCTTTGGTGACATTTATATGTATATGACTGTGCCAAGGCCAAAGTTGGATGAACACAAGCATGTTCTCTGATACAGGGTTTCGGGATAGTCATTCCCACAAGAAATATGGCAGGAAAGGTGCATTCATTTTTCTCAGTGCTTGGCGCCAAGACTGACATTTGATTTTTCTTTTTTTTTTTTTTCAGTGTGGATGGAGTAAATAAATAGTTGTGAACTCAATTGTCCCTGAGAAAAGAATTGAACTAAAATACAACTAAGTAGGCTACTCTGACCAAATTTTCATCTAAATTTTAGACAAAGAACCCAAGGGTGAGTTTATATGCTTTTTCATGGATTAATAGTATTGATTTTTGGAAAATTTGTGTGTTTTTTATGTTTCTTTGGTTTCAGTCAATAATTACTTTCTTCAAGACATTGCAAATGCATTTGATGAAACTTTTCTGCACGTGATCTTTTGTTCATAAGTACCTATAAGAAGGAAGTATACGTCTGAATAAACTGATTGTAATTATATGTAATCTGTGGAAGAAGAAAACTATATCATCTTGACAATGCAATATACTGAAAACTAAATGAGATTTTCAGTTATGATTAACACAATTTTATTCTTCTTATGACTACTGCCAGTAATGAAGAAAACCATGTATTTTTTAATTTTTAAATCCACCATTTACTTACATTTTTGCCACCACTTAGCACTTTTGATATAGATGATCTAATTCCTGTTTATCCTGAAGTAACTGAAGAGTGAAGTATTCAGGCAGGTTGGGATGGTGACTGGGTAGAAAGACACATGGTGTGGGTGTATAGCCCAATGAAATACTGCTTCGAACCTAATGAGATTGTATGATGGAAAGCAGGAGCCAAGCAATGTACAGATAATACTAAGAACCTTGTCACACGGTATCAACTTCCTATATTTCATCCTCCTGAGTCCCTTTATTCATATATTTATTTATTTATTTTAAAGATTTTATTTATTTATTTATTTGACAGACAGAGATCACAAGTAAGCAGAGAGGCAGGCAGAGAGAGAGGAGGAAGCAGGCTCCCTGCTGAGCAGAGAGCCTGATGTGGGGCTCGATCCCAGGACCCTGAGACCATGAACTGAGCTGAAGGCAGAGGACCCAACCCACTGAGCCACCCAGGCGCCCCCCATATATTTATTTTGCACAAAAAAATCATTGGGAAGTCAAACCTAAAACTTTCACTATCACAGGTCTGTGTTACTGCCTCAGAAAATACTTCCCCTCCTTCAGCAGGATTACTGTTTTCAATAGCAGTATTTATACTAGAATCTCTCTCACTCCTTACTATGTCAAGAATAGTGGTAACACATAAGAATAGCAAGTTGAGTAAATATGTCATTTTCTCATTTAGACTTCTTCCCCTAAGGTAGCTCTGAGCTTGGCAATACATGGGAAATTTACTATATATATAGATTTTTGCCTATGTGTTATCAAGGTGAGAAGAAAAAGTACCTCTCACTTTTTTTTTCTTTTTGCATTTTACACTTTGTCCAATGGAACCCAGGGATGAATCCATATGTGCAAGGAATCCTGATAATTCTTGTGTCAAAAATAGAACTTTATATCTTCAGAATGCCCTTATGTTTTTATAACAATTCAACACTCTAGGTAGAACACTTGATCCTACTATTTAGGCCTTTATGTCTCTAGCCTCAAATTCTTATATGAGTATCAAAAAGATTTGGGGGGGGCACCTGGGTGGCTCAGTGGGTTAAAGCCTCTGCCTCCGGCTTGGGTCATGATCCCGGGGTCCTGGGATCAAGCCCCACATCAGGCTCTCTGCTCAGCGGGAAGCTTGCTCCACCCTCCACCCCACACCCCGCCTGCCTCTCTGCCTACTTGTGATTTCTGTCCAATAAACAAATAAAAAATCTTAAAAAAAAAAAAGATTTGGGGGAATGTAGTGAATAGAACAACCAGCACTACACAATTGGCTACTCATGCTCTCCACGTTATTTATTGATGCGTAAGAATGGGCTTTATTACACAAATATTGCTTATCAGTTATCAACTGACTAGTGATGATTTGAAGATCTTACATGGGAAACCCTATGCCAGGACTTGCCCCTAGGGCTTCTCTTAGGAGAGACTATTTATGGGTGAACATTTTCTAAGATGATAGGGATCTTGTAGGAAAGAAGCAGGGCATTATTTTGCCCTGTTGTTGTGTTTGCCCATTCCCAATCCAAACTAATCAATCAGAATATTTTCTTGCTTGCCACTGTAAGTAGTTCAGGGATACACAGCTGATTTAAGCCAAGCAAGGAAGATGAAACCAAAACTTGGCACTTTTGCCAGATCTTTGGGATAGACTCTGCCTGCCAAGATACAGTCCTAGAGTGCCTGGTGGCCCTCTTACCATCACCTGAGGAAAAATGTAGCTTAGAGCAAAGGGCACAGGAAGGAAAATCAGAGCCAAAAATTAAAAAGGGTCAAGTGTCTGACATCACTTAAACATCTGATCAACCATTCCAGAAGTGAAATAGACCACTGGAGTTTTCAGTTACATTATCCAATAAATCCTTTTTCATGCTTAAGCTATTTTGAGTTGGGCTTCTGTCACTCGTAACCAAGACCTGAAATGTACACCACTTACTCTGTCTAGAGAGCAAAGAGGGCCACTTAAAGATTCCCAATTGCCAGGAAGCCTAGACTTTTTTTTTAACTGAAGATCATATTGCTTAAGTTTCCCTAGGAATAGCCTCCTCCTATCCCACTCTATCAAAGTTCCCCCCATTAGGGTGGGGCGAGAAAGGGAGGCAATATCCAGAAATGATTACGTATGAGGAGATAGTGGAGTATTTGAGCCTCCCCTGAATTATCATGTGTAGAAAAGAAAGAAGAACAGAGTACATGTAATAATATTGGGGGGGAAAAAGTGTCTTGGGGACACTCAACTCCAAACGAATCTTATCTTCTTGTCAGATAACTAATACTGACAGAGAGCTTATCATTTGTCAAACATTGTTTAATTTCAGTTAATCCTGTTAAATTAATCAAACAGGGAGACCATTAGACTGACATAGCTCTAATATTTTGGCAACCTCTGTAAGCAACCTGAAATCTAATCCTGTAAACACCTCAAAATTATGAAATCAAAACACTGAAGACAACCAATTATAGCCAATCATAATCATAAGCTTTAAACTATGGCCAATCAAATAATTTCCTTTCTTTGCTTCCAAACTTTCTATATTGTAGTCTTTTCCTTGGCTCCTGCATGCTGCCTGATTCAAATTGATTTTTGCTCAAATAAACTCTTGAAAATTTAATACGATTCATTTTATCTTTTAACAATCCTCATACAAGTCCTTTGAGGTAGGTACTATTATTATCCTCAACTGGCTGATGAGCAAATTAAGGGCTTAAGTAACTTGCTTAACATCATTCAGCCAGTAAATTGGCAGAGCCGTGAGTTGAATCCAGTATTGCTTCTGAGTAGGAATGTTCTCTTGCCCTGTCTACTAGAATTAATTGTTAAAAGCATAGGAGAGGCCCAAACCTTATTATCAAGTGAAGGAAAGGAATGGGTCTCAGTATCTGCACACACACAAAAGAAATTCTAAAATGATTATAACAAACCCATGTCACTGAGCTGATATATGCAGAAAAAGACCTATTGAATGAAATTATTTTGCATTATAATGGAAGTTATTCACCTCTTCCAAAGGATTCACCTTTTCCTGCAAAAAGGTGTCTGCAAATTCACTAACTTGTACAAGTTTAAATTGAATATACTTATTGCCCTTACCTCGTCTCTCTTTTTCTCCTCCTGCCAGCTAGAACGTGGAAATTATGGGTAAGCCTACTTTGATCACATGGATGGCGAAAATGAAACAGTATAGAAGGAATCTGTTCCTTGAATGACCTCAGGAAGTGCAGTAACTTACTTTCCCTTAACCACCAACCTTCCTTGCATTTGGGGGTCCCTTTTTACCAAATCTTATCTAGTACCCTAATACAGACCCTAATCTAAGATAAGTGCACTTGGCATGGAGAAGAGAAGAATGATTTTTGAGGAAATCGAAATAATAAGACTGGGTGACTGATGGATTCTGTCAGTAAGGAGAGATGAGGGAATGGAAAATATGCCTGAGGATTTTCACTTAGAGGACAGGGATGAGGATAATGTCATTAATCAAGTGAAAGATGTTATGTCAGGAAGGAAGGGTCTAATAATGAATCATGTTATGAATATGTTACGATGGAGCTGCCTCTGTGACCTCAGAGTGAAGATTTCCAATAAATGTTCTATTCCTTGCTTCAACTAGAAAAGATACGAGTGTATTTGTGAATTATACATTGGCTTTCAGTGTTAATATTTCATGGTTCTGTGCCTCAATGTAAGTGTTTAGTTTGCAGGAAAGGTAGAAAACTTCCTCATGCAATCAGAAATATAAGATGATAGATAGAGATAAACAGACATTAGTATCTTATATTTATATACAAATAAGCAATTGATATATCTGCACTATTTGCAAAATATGTTATCATGCCTTTTTCTTAGAGTAGGTATTCATAGTAATTTACCATATAACTTGAATAAAAAACATAAATAATACATAAGGGCACATTTTAGGAGCTGCAACCATTTTGAAATGTTACTTAATATCCATCACTCTAATTACAGGGAATACATATGTTTCCAAAGGAGTTTCTAAAACTCAGTATCTCTTCTCTTCAAACCTTGCTAGAGAGACAAACACATATTTAAAATGTTAGACTAGGTCTAAATAAATTTTTATAAAAAGTATAAAAGTTTGTCCTTAAGATAACCTTTTATATTACAAAACTTGTGAAATACTTCTTGCTTTGTAAATTTCACCTCTAAATGTATGCACTTTCATTTATTTGTCCACACATGCATATATAGAAGCACACACAATATTCCCTGACTTAAGATCCGTGGTATCAGAAACTTCAGCCTGAAAGTGTCATTAACAAGAGAATAAAGATCTTTTGGGAGTGGGGAAGTGTTTTGTTTTTGTTTTTTTTTTAAGATTTTATTTATTTATTTGTCATGGAGAGAGCACAAGTAGGCAGAGTGGCAGGCAGAGGCAGAGAGAGAAGCAGGCTCCCCACTGGACAAGGAGCACGATGCGGGACTCGATCCCAGGACCCCGGGATCATGACCTGAGCCGAAGGCAGCAGCCTAACCGACTGAGCCACCCAGGTGTCCCGGGAAGTGTTTTTATAGTTCTCCAAAGTGTTAAAATTCAGCATAAGTTAGCTGAGTTGATTGTGGTCCACCGGACAAGGAATTTAATGAGTCAACCTTTGGGTTAATGGTCAAGGTTTTTTGTCTGCTACTCATCTGCTGTTAAAGACAATAAGAATGAACCCATGAAAAAGAAGTAAGTACCATGGAGAAAGGAAAGTCAGAGCAGAGTAAACTTCTCCAGACTACCAAGATATTCACAGCTGCAAAATAGAATCTTTATTTCACATACGGAAAATAGATTGTCAACAACTAAGTCACACCATAGTCTCTGAAGAAGGGGTTACTTTTCACCTTTAAAATGCAGCACAGAAATGCTATAAAACCCTTAGGAGTCCTAGGGCTAGAATTTGCTTCCATTGTTGCAAAGGGTGGAGGAGTGTGTAAGAGATTATAGCATTCTTCGTTTATTGCTCTTGTTATGTTTTCCAATAAAAAATGAATTGGGATAAGGGTGAAGAGGCTTCACTGTCTTAAGGTGATTTTCCAAAAAATTCAAGAGGGGCACTCAAATATGGGTCATTACTCTCAAGACCTAGAGCTTGCTTTTGGAAATTGTTTTGATAAAACACAAATGAATTTTTGATGCCTGACCTATCACAAGCAATGCTCACAGGAGAAATTTTCTTCCCTATCATTTTAGTCCATCAATAAATTGCTTCACTTACTCTTTCAAATGTAGAAACCTTTTCATTCACCATTTTCATATTATATACTACTTGACTGCCTCTCCTCAATTATATGCTCCTGGAAAATTAGCTCATTGAGGTATGCTGAGTTTGAGATTTCAAATGTAAAAATAATCAACTTTAAATATAAGTACTTTCCCCTTTAAAGTACACTTATGAAGTATTTAAATGTATTCAAAATTTAGAATATACAATACGTACACCTATGATGATCTCATTAGTTATGTAAGAGAACAGATACATATATATATGTATAGCCTTTGTGTTGTAGGAAATCCAGTGGCTAAAGTTGTAAATGTACCTTCATTTTAAAACAAAATACACAGGAAATAATGATGAATAAAAAGAACTCTTATTCCTTGTCAGGCTTATTTCAAAATTTGGCATTAATCAGTCATACTTATTCGTTGAGAATTTCACAACCACAATGTTGACAAATGTCAGTGGTATGTTGAGACTGACTTTGACATTAATTCCAGCCCATAAATACATCAAATGTTAGTTACTTAACAGTTATGTAAGGAAGTCAGCACCTTCAATAAACGTGGTAGATACGTTCCATTCTCAAGTGGAATATAAGCATTCAGGTCCTTCCCAAATGTAAAAATAATCAATTATTTGCCTGCACAATAATGGACACACATATTTGTGAATTATGAGTGATCTCAGAATCGCTGGTTGCTCAGTGGTCCTCCTGAGTCCATATCTACATATGTAAAGTGGGAGCATTTCTGTATACAGGTTAGGCTGAATATGCGGGGGACCAGCTCACTTAGGCCAGTCCTTCTCATCTGTTTTAGGAATATGCAATAGACAATATGAATTCAGAGTAGGGTACATTCTGATGTAGAGTCAGCTGTCTTTTATCATCCTCATTCTTCCCAGGCTAACACATTTCCTACAAGGACTTATCTGAGCTAAAAGCTGCAGCATTATAGTATAGGTCACTCATGAGATTCTCTGGAAGCTGTGAAGCCTTTCGATCAGCGTGAGAGACAATTTTGTAAGAATTCTGGGTACTATACCTGAGATACTACATGGATAGTTTTGCACAAGAGAAAAGCATGAATTTAAGAGCCGGGTCCAAATCTTGGGCTCACTACTAAGTGCGGCTTAGGGAAACATTCTTAAGTTTATGTAGTTAATTTTATCATTGGCTAATGCCTTATTATTTTATATTTATTTTTAAATTGAATATAAAATATATTTATAAATATTATATACTTATCTATATTTATATTATGCTATTAAATATAATAGTATATACTACTCAGTGTTGTGGGAATGAAACCATTTAATCTATGTAGAAAGCCTGGTCAGGAATAAAGTAAGTCTGCCAAAAATGTTTGCTTCTTTCTTCCTCCATATCCTCACATAAGGTGCCCTCACTGCCTTTGCTTTCAAAATACCTAGTGTCTAACTGTGGGGAAAAGAGCTTTATTCTGATAATGATGTTAACTTCAGTTGATATCATATGTATCATAATCTACCTATCAATGCAGGAGGTTGCTGTAAGCGAAGCACTGACCTGAACGTGACATGTAGAATCCCTCATTTAATTTTCACAAGATGTAAGAGGCAGGTACTTTTGTTGTCTCAGTGTTGATTTAAAAGCATTACAGTTGTTCTTAAACTTCTGGTGAACTCTCACGCTATTGGCAGAACAAATCTTGTGGTCAATCTCTACAAGAAGTCACAGAAATCTACTCCACATACAGAGGAAACACAGTGAAGTCACGTTGTTACAGGCAGAGAGATTTATGGTCTACCATGAGGTTAAATACAACATAAATCCAAAACCACACTCTAACAAGTGAGAATATCAATGTAGAGTCTTAGCTAATAATTCTAAGCATCACATGACTGGTGACAAATTAGTCCTGGAGACGAGAATTGATAGACAGAAAGGCAATTGGACAAGAGCTTTGCCAGTTACTTGACTTCCTTCTTAAAAGTCAAGGGAGGGCGCCTGGGTGGCTCAGTTGGTTAAGCAACTGCCTTCGGCTCAGGTCATGGTCCCAGAGTCCTGGGATCGAGTCCCACATCGGGCTCCCAGCTCCATGGGGAGTCTGCTTCTCCCTCTGACCTCCCCTCTCATGCTCTCTCTCACTCTCTCTCTCCCAAAATAAATAAATAAAAATCTTTAAAAAAAAAAAAAAAAGTCAAGGGATAGGAATAGGTAATTTTATTTGTACTAGAACATCATGAAAGGGGGTTATGGGACATGTATGCAGAAAGGAAGGCTGTAACCTGATTTGTAAAGGTCAGAAATATAACTGAGTGATTATTCTATGTCCTATAGTTTTGGATTAGGGTTTGAGGAATGTTTCATATTAGAGGGGTTTTATTAGCTTCATTCTGTATCTGTCTGTCACTAGATATGCTTAAATGACAGTAGCTGGAGGAAAGGCATTGTGGTAATCCTAAGTGACACGTGGAGGAAAAAAAATATTTGTGGCAGAGGAATGCCTTAATTAAGGTCATTCAGAGATGCTAAGTTTCAGCCATTCACTGACTTTACAAGAGTTACCTCTCTTACTGATCCTTGGTGTGTATATATATATATATATATATATATATATATGGTCATTCCCCTTTTTTGAGAGAAACATCAGTTATATTAATCATTAAAGTTTGTTTTCCTTAAAATTTCAAAAGCCTTCAGAATAAATTCTAATTCTTCAACTCTGATAGGCCGCTATGAAATTCATATGTATTCTATTTTATTTAAATAAATCATTTTAATTAATTGGGGTTGATGAGAAAGGTCAACATTGATTACTTTCAGCTGAAACAGAAACATATATTTAAGAGACAATTGGGGTGAGAACACCTGAGGTTTTACACATAGAAACATCCTTTCAACCTTAACACAGGTCAGGTGTAGACAATATAGTAACTACTCTAGTCCTTCTCAGGAAAGAATGTTCAGTTACAGTAATCCCCACTGATCCATGAGGAGAAAGCTCTCCACGGATGCCTGAAACTGCAAATAGTGCCAAACCCTTTGTACTTGGTGTTTACCTATTCACACAAACCTGTGATAGAGTTTAATTTATAAATTAGGCCCAGTAAGAGTTTAACAGCAGTAACATAAAACAGAACAATACAACAAAATGCCATAATAAAAGTTACGTGAGTGTGGTTTCTCTTTCTCAACGTGTCTTACTGGACTGTACGCTCCCTTCTGGTTGTGATGATATGAGATGTAAAATGCCTATGTGATGAGATGAAGATCAGTGAGTGACAGAGGCACCGTGACCTACAGGTAGGCAACTGGTGACCTGCGGATTCATTAGGAGGACCACCTTTCTCCAGACCGCAGTTGGCTGTGAGTAACTGAAACCATGGTAAGCGAAACTGCAAGTAAGGGGTTGGGGGGGGGGGGGGCACTGTAAATATTTGTTCATATCGATTCAGGAAACAATTTGTATGTAAAGGCTAAAACTCAAAATCTCTGATGCCTGTGCTATTGCCCTAATCAATATGACAAGTCCACACCGCCTTTAGTAGTCAGTCACCTTTGTTTGGATAAAGTTTGCGTTATTGCTCTGAGCTCCAGACAAATTCTGTACCCTGAATATTCTGTATCCTTATAAGAAATGGGAAATAAGCAGTTATCGTGAGGGTTTGAGACTTTTAGTTCTAAAATCAGTCCAGTTGGAGGTTCAGCAACAGCTCCTTAATTTTGTAGCTCAGAGGGTATCTAAGCCTCAGTGTCTCATTTGTAACATGGAACATTAAGAGTATCCATTTTGCAGAATTTTGAAGCTTTAAATAAAGTAATGCATTTTCCCATGGCAACAATTTCTAAAACCTTTCCTAACCACATATTTTTAAACAACCATATATTTTATTCCTACGGAGTACATGTATAATTTGGGTTCTTTTCCCAACAATAAGGACAATAGGTGAAATCCTTTTCCCTCTTCATTCAAAAACCATGGACTGAGCCCAAACGTGTGTAAGACAGCTGCCCCAGAGAAGGGGCTAAAGCACATTTGATCCCTGCCCTCAGAGATTTTCAGAGATGTGGAACTTAGAAGCTGAACTCTGTCCCAGTATACTGGGAGGTGCTTTCATGAGCCATAACCATGTTTCTTTAGTTAGCTTCTTAACTTGGGAAATTTCCTTTTCCTCAGAGAGTCTTTCTTCACAGCTTAGCTCGTGATTATACACGTTCGTACTAGATCCACAAGTCTTCACGGACACAGCTATTTTTTTGAAGTTTTCATGTGACTCAAATGGTGCCAAAGTAATTAGTGGATACTCAGAAACCTTCCCCATTTATCTATTTATGGAAGAGTGATCTGGAGAAACTAGCCCCACTGCTTTGCTGTGTCATTACCAGTATTTCTAATGTTCTACCCCTTCTAAACTTGAAACACACAACATTCAATACACTGTATTCACTCATTGGTTTTTTCATGTGTCTGTTGAACGAATAGTTATTGAATATCTCTTTTATGCCAAGCCTTGTTCCAGACATTGGAAATAAAATAGTGTACAATACACAGAAGCTTCCTCACCTTGAGGAATTTGTATTCTATTGAGGAAGATACAATAAAAAACAAAGCAAAATAAAAAGATAACCATAAGGACTTGGAAGACAACAAAGAATTCTATGATAGAAAATAGAACATGGCAGGGTAGAACAATAATTATAGAGGATAGAGGGGAAAAAAGCCTTTCTGAGGAAAAAGCAATTTTCAGTTGATACCCAGAAAATGAGAAGGAGCCATTCATGTGAAGAAACTTCCAGGTAGGCAGACTGACAGATCGAGGAGTCTGAGATGGGAGATAAGTGTGTCTGGGATCATGAAGACAACTAGAATTACCGATTAGAATAAGCCAAGGAAGAGTAGCATGAGATGAGTTGAAGGTAGGCAGGGACTAGGTAATTCAGGGCTATATGAAGCACGATAAGGAACTGGGATGGTATATTCTTTTTTTTTTTAAGATTTTATTTATTTATTTGACACAGAGAGAGAGAGAGAGATCACAAGCAGGCAGAGAGACAGAAGGAGAGAGAGGGGGAAGCAGGCTCCCTGCTCAGCAGAGAGCCCAGTGCGGAACTCAATCCCAGAACGCTGAGATCATGACCTGAGCTGAAGACAGAGGCTTAACCCACTGAGCCACCCAGGTGCCCCGGGGATGGTGTATTCTAGTGGTCTTGGAAAATCACTGAAATGTTCAAAGCAGTGAAGTCACATGCTTACTTTTACAACTGGATAAATAATAGCCAACATGTATATGGCACTTACCAAGAATTATTCTAAATTCCTTTATATCTGTTATTAGTTCATTCAATCTTCATGACAACTCTTGAAATGGATACTATTATCATTCCATTTTATGGAATGGAATATTTATTGTGAGATTAAATATCTTGCCCAAGATTGCAAAGCTATTAAGTAGCAGGACTGAGATTCAAACCTAGGCAATTTAGCTCCAGAATCTGTGTTCTGTATCTTGCCATGTGGCATTCGTTTGTAGGTCTTGTCCTACAGGGATGTTCAGCAAATATCTTGTGCACTGGGATCAGTGTAACTAGCATACTTATTTATACTTATGGCAACATATTATAGTGTAGCTACAAAAAATCATAGAATCATACAATTTAAGGAGACATGAAAGATTGTTATGTGATATTTATGATGACACTCTAAGAAGATAAGCAACTCATCTCAGATTGCACAGCTAGTTATGTAGACATCATAAAAACTGCTGGGAATTTTGTTAAGGCAGACAAATAATTTAAGCAATGAACACCTGACTATATTTTCAACATTCTTATGAAAATCAGTTTTGGACTATGTAAATTAATCAGAATCACATGAGATCCTTTTAATAAGAGATGGTTTAAATTATTTCATAATAAGGCATGGTTTCAAACTGGGGAAAACAGAATTCTCTTGAATACTGTGCTACATAAACTTGGAAACATGAAAATTCTGAAACTGATTAAATAGATTAAATATTAGAGAAAATGCAAACAAAGATAAATTTTACCTCATTTCTTCTAAGATCTATACATTCATAATAAAGAAAATGGTTGCTATAGAAGCAAAAGTACTATGACATCTGAGAAGATAACAAGTATAATGAAGTTAACTGTCAAGATATTGTGAGGCATTTAAACCATAAAGGAAGACAATTTCTGATCATAAAAATGTAACAATAGATGAAGCATTGGTTAGACAGAACATGCATTTACTGAATCACAAACATTAAGTGAGCATCCACTCTGAGCCAAGTAGTCTGGCAAAATGTAAGTAAAGGGGCTTCTGGGTGGCTCAGTCCATTAAGCATCTCCCCTCCGCTCAGGTTATGATTCTAGGGTCCTGAGATCAAGCCCCAAACTGGGATCCCTGCTCGAGGGGAAACTGGCTCTCACTCTTCTCCCTGCTTGTGCTCTCTCATGCCATCTTGTTCTCTCTCTCAAATAAACAAATAAAACCTTTAAATATATATATGTAAAGTTCCTATCCTTATGGAGCTTATGTCCTAGCCAGGGGAACAAGCCAAAAAAAAAAAAAAATATATCAAATAGCAATACATCAAATGACTACTAAGATAAATAAAAGTTGTGAATTTATAAGTACAAAAACCAATGCAAACTTTGCCAGTAAAGAAAGCAAATCAGTCCTACTCAGCCATTTTGAGAATAAATAACATCACAGCTACTAATCTGTAGCAGCTAAACATGGAGTCAATGTAAACAATTTGTCTGCAACTCACTTCAGGAAGCATATGGCGCACCAAAGATGCATTCATCTGCCACATTTCAAAACCCACCTTCATTATCATTCAGTGTCTGGTAAGCACCTCTCTCACTATGAGGACAGGCTATGTCTCCTTCAGACTGGAGTGTTAGGATCCCAGAAAATTAACAGGTCAGTGAAATATGTAATGGAAAATTGACCAAGTGGAAAACAAAAAATGTGTTTGACATAGGCATTCTCACAACAGGCTAAAGAAAGCAGGTCAGTTTGGAAGGGAATGGTGGGGAACCTATGCCTGTCTTCTGCAGTTTGTTCTCACATCCATTTTTCATGCGTTTGTTTCTTTGTAAGGCACCACAAAGCCTTCTAGGCTGTGTTTTCCTTGTTTTTTTTTGTTTTGTTTTGTTTTTTTTAATTAGGCAGCATCCACTGGTGTTAGCCGACCGAAGGAAACAGCAGAAGATTGGAGGGCCAGTGGGAAGAAAAGGAAAACCAGAGTATGTCTCTCCTGCTCTTGTTCTGCTTACAGTGGTATTTTTCAGTTACTGGGATGCCTTCCTTGTTCCAGTTCCTTCTAGACAGTTCTATTATAATTCTAGCTCTTACCAGGTGATTCCAAGTACCCAGGGGACAATAACACACCCCTTCACTTAGATCTTCTAGTCTATATTAAAATAATGGCCCCTTCTTGACGTGTCTCTGGTTGCCTCAATGGATTGAGGATGCTGCCTCGATGTCCCTGGTTAGCTATCCAGCTCTTCTATGACTACTCAATACCCTACATTAAGTCCATCTTTTTTTTTAAAGACTTTATTTATTTATTTGACAGAGAAAGAGAGATCACAAGTAGGCAGAGAGTCAGAGTCAGGCAGAGAGAGAGGAGAAGCAGGCTCCCTGCTGAGCAGAGAGCCCGATGCGGGGCTAGATCCCAGGACCCTGAGATCATGACCTGAGCCAAAGGCAGCGGCTTAATTCACTGAGCCACCTAGGCGCCCCTAAGTCCATCTTCTTTAAAGATATAGGTTTTCTTTTTTTACTGGCTATTTACTGGTACAGAAAAGATGCAGAGTAATATAGAAGAATCCATTTATTTTTTTAAGTCCTTAGAAACTTGGTGTGTCATTTGGATTATCTGAACTTGGGAGAGAGATGTAAGCATTATATGCCTCCAGTTTCCATTCCTTCCATTCATTCACCAATCTACAAAATGATAATCCTAAAATCCACATTCTAGAATTATTGTGTGAGGATTAGATAAAGTCATGCAAAAGAAGTTCTTAGCATTGTACCTGTCTCATAGTATGTCTTCATTCCCGATACTTCACTCCATGACTTCCTCTCACCTCCAGCCATCATAAAATTGTTCCTACCATGTATAGGGTCTTGGCTAAGACCTTTGTATATATGAATATATATATGTATATTTATGTTTGTCTATATATATATAGTATATACGTGTGTGTGTGTGTATTTTTAAAATTTAATCACTACAACAGTCCTAAGAGTCCATTGCCATTATTATATCCTTTTTCAGATAAGGATACTGAGGTTTAAAATGCTAGTTGACATGTCTGAAGTCAGATAGCAAGTGGTAGATTCAGTATTCAAATTTATGTCTGCCTGACTCTAAAGTCTACAGTCTTTGCTAAGTGACCTTCCATCACTATAAAGATGTGTCATATCTGATCCTCAGATATTCTGAAATCAGAGAAAACACATACTCCCAATATTCCCAACCATCCTCCAGTTTTTGACCTAAGCTGTTGTATATGGATTTGGAACCGAGGTTTTTACCATAACTGAACAGTTTTAGACTAGTAGACAATGTAGCACATGAAATCAAAGTAGTAATATTCAGATCAATCAGAATGTCATAAAGCATCTCTATAGTATATAATACTTAAGAAAAATAAAACACCTAAATTTGAAAGTGTATTAAGTATACTGTCATAGCATATGAAGATGTAGCATAAAGGTTTTTTAAAAGGGCATGCAAAAAAAAGACATCCGTTTTTGAAATTATAAGATTATAGACATTTCTTAAGTAGCAATCAGACAAGTAATAATGTCTGAATTATATATTTGTTAAAAAAATGTGATTAGAACCATGAGAGAGGAATATTGTCTCTGTGTACGTAACTGTGTATATAAGTATATAAGTCTACATGTTTCTATATGTGTATACATATATATGTACATATACTTATACATATATATTTGACAGTTAAAGGAAAGATCTCCAGAATAGGTTACTAAGGTCAGTTACTATATTTAATTCAAGACACCACAACACATTCAACATTGTCCTATGAAGTTTCTATTTTTAAAAAGTAAAAAGTTTCTATTTTGAAAGGTAAACATACATTGCTAAGAGTTACTACCATGGTTTTTTTTTCTGTATAAGAAAATGAATAGAAATTTTAGGATTGAAAAGATATTCAAAAGCAAATCACTACAAAGAAATGGCATCTATATAAAGAACTATCCAGCCTCAATTTTTGAGTCTTAAGTAACTGCCATACCAAAACTCAGCATAGGAAAATTAATCTTTTAATCACCACTCTTAGTATTTTTTTCTGTAATTGGCACAAAAATGATAAGCAGAGCAAGTCATTCCTTATTTGCTGATCTAAAACAAGTAGTACCTTATTACAATAAAAACATTACTACCAAACCAACAACAACAGCAAACTTCCTGAAGAAATTGTTAATGAAAGACTTTAAGGAACTTTAATTAGCGGTATTGACCAGAAGGAGAATATATTGTATTGCAAGAGGGGGAAACACCAGAAAAGTAAATTGAAACAAGATGCGGAGGATCACTGAACTAGGGAGACTATCTGTGAAGAAACAGATAAAAGGAAGAGGAAAAATGTGCAGAATCCCTTTACACTGAAATGACATGAATTAAGAATATAGTGGGTCTCTCTGCTTAGATGTAGATAGTATGAAAGAGCATCGCTCCAAATTTACAAATAGAAAAAGTTAAAAAACCTAAAAATTCACAGCTTTTCTTGAATCCATAAAAGACTGAAAGTTACAGAGCAACCAACTAACCTAAAATCTAAGTAAATGCTGCTGCTCCCAAGGAGAAAGAGATGTGATTATTTGCTTCCCTGGGACAGACACTGAGCGACATGCAAGCAAGTAAGAAAAATTCACTAGAATTTCTTTTCAATAAATTGCCACAGGCCAAGCATTGGTAAGCATGAGAGTGTGGAAAGACTAGGAACCACAGACATGGGGAAATTTGCAACTCACAGAAGCTTCTTTAGTGGACTTCACCTAGAGCTTACAAAAAAAAAAAAATGTTTTGGGCTGGTGAGAGACCTGAGAATGCTGCCCCTGGAGCATGCAGGAGAAAGGATAGTACCTATGTGAACAAGGCATAAAGTCCCACCTAGGATCCTTTTCCCCAGCCTTCCTATAAAACAAAAGCTTTAAGCCCCTGTGGAGAGAGCAGCAAACTCTGATGCCTTCAGGGCATGGGTTAAGAGCCAGTACAGCTGGGGGAAGGTAGGAGACAATAACATCTACCCCTGGGAGAGAGGCAGGAAAAATATACTGGGTCTAGACCATTACAGATCCTCTACCACCAAGTAGGGAAGAATCATTAAGAAGATCCCAAACCTGGTATATGCCAAGATTGAGGATCCAGGAAAACAAAGAGTAGTCTCCACCTCACCCCTCCCACACCTCACCAGGTGTCTATTGGGGAAAACAAAAGAGAAGGTGGAAAGAAAACTTCCAAGCACAGGCTCAGTGCAGTTTTGTGAGGGCATCTCCCTCTCTGCTTTGAACATCAGATACACCAGAGTAATGCCTTATGGTATTTCGCTACACTTTATTCAATTGAAAGTCATATTTTATTAATTGTGTAATTGAATTAAAACTTCAGTGAGATTCTAGTATAACTTTTACTCAGCTAAATCAGATTTTAAAAATAGGGCAAAAATTCTATCTTGGTTCTCAGTTGATTTCATGTTGAGTCCCACTCTAGTCTTGAACATGGGTTGAGGAGGTGATTTAGCTGTGTCTTAATCCCCCGTGCTCACTGTCCTATACTCTGCACTGATGAGGTAGGCATCTAGCAGCTACATTCCCTATGACCTGTTGCTAGCTGGTTTCCTAATAGGTTATGTTGTGCCAGTAGAAGACTTGTGAGAGATCAAAAGATTGAAAGAAAGTAAAGCTTTCGGATTCTGGCTCCAATAGTATGGCACTTGGTGGTGGTTGATGAGAATTATGGTGTCTACAGCAAAGGTAGGATGATTTTTGGTTCTGTAACATGGACAGAGATAATACCTGTTCAGAGTTCCAGCCGTGGTCAAAACGCTCCCCACTTAGCAGATCCAGAACTGGTCATGATGGTGTATCCAACAACTCAACCGCAGGTGCTTGGACTCTAGTCCACAATTACGATCATCTTTGGAGTTTACATTATGAAGTTTTTCTTCTGCAGCCACCATCCCTTCCTCTTTTATAATTGTGGTCCTTCGAATAACTTTGTAACCAATTCCTTGCTTTTAATTCCCTCTAATTGACATTCCTAGAATGTTTTCTCTACTCTTGATATATGTGTATCTTAATTCATAGACTTTCAAGAGAAGGAGCTGTGGAGTAGCTGGAACAGAGTGCTGGGATTGACCTGCCAATGGAGACAAAGAGCTTTGTGGCTGATATACATTCACTGACAAAGAGAAGTTCTAATCGCACTTAAATAAGATTAAATTTGAAGTGGAAAAGTGTTGATTTAGTGATACCATTTAGTAGAATGTTGACCTTCCCTTATTGACCTGTCATCAATAAAGTGGAATTAATTTGGCTATTCTTAACAAAATGAACACATCCCCCACATATTGGTAGGAATACCTGCCCTTGCTTGTATTCAGACATTTTGACATGGGACTTTAATCTCTTCCTTCTTCCTCTGTGCCTCAGAGATTCATTGGTATATCATTCGTGAAGTCTTCTTTGACATACTTCCTCTATGCTTCAAAGATGAATAGGCACTTTGTGAAGCCTTCTATGACACACCTCTCCCCCTCTGTGTTGTGTGCCTATGCCATGAGCTTTCCTAGTACACCGTACTTTCCTATCACGACATTTAACTGGCTTTATGATCTTTGCTTAATTGTTTTTTTCCAGGTGAGTTCCATGAGAGAAAAAAAAACTCCCTCAGCTTCCTACCATGCCACAGTCATATTCCCCATCACTTCTTTGGAACACGGCTCATCTATGTGCTGCAAGAATAGTTGTTGAGCTATGGGATTACTCCAAGTTATCCATTAAGCTACACTGCCTCCTATCCTTCAACAGGACACACAAAAAGCATCAAAGATGTTTCTAAGACCAGAAGAACTGACAGCTGCTTGTGAGGTTGAGGCATATACAAAGGAAACTGAGAAACAGCTGTTGTATGAGCTGTAGGAGGACATGCACCACAAATCAGTCTTTCACTGACCCCAGACACTTCTGTTGTAAATAATCCTTCTGGGCTTGTTCTTTCCAGAGAGAGAGATGTGAAAGTAGGATGCCAGGTCCCATATGGACAAACTTATCTGCAGCTTTTTCTTTATTGCTTTAAATTCAGAATGTCCCCAAGAGAAGTTTCTGCAAATATGCCAGAGGTATTTTGTCACCATTGATATTTGCATGACAATCTCCCAAGTGGTAAATTTCTACTTTCACATACAGAAGGACTAATTACCATTAATTTATCCTTTTCCAACTTAATACATGTTGTCACAACAGCACTTTGGTCTGGCTATGATTTACAGAAGCTTGTAACATTTGACTTTCTTTTTCTAAAATATGGAACAATGGTTGGGAAGCTTTCTAACCGTAAGGTAAGAGTGCAGAATGTCTTTCTTCTACAATCTTTATGTCTAGTGACAAGAACATTTGCCAGAAGCTGTTCCAAAAAAGCCAACTCCCACTAGATGTAGTAAAAGTATAAATATAGTCTGATTTGGAAATTGACTCATGCTTTTTACATAATTGCAATTGGATGAAATTGAAGCTTTAGAGATTTGAAATTCCAATCAATCTGATCTGAAATGAATGTAAATCCTACAATAAGTGAATAAATTGCACATTTGCAAAATGATAAATGACAGTTATCAAATTTGACTAAGCAATATTAACCAATAAACTTTAAACACGTTGAGAAAGGGGGAAATTACGTTTGATTGCCTATCAGCAAATCTGGGGGAGGGAGTTTTGTTTAAAAGGTTATGGAAATTGCACAGCAGGCATGTTAAGTTATCATGGATGGGAATGTGTTCCTTACTTGAGTATTTGGTTACTCCGACTTCTTGTTCATGTCAAACGAAATTCCAGCTTAAAGTTGTAACGTACTAAATTCCATCTCCACTAAATTTATATGACAGGCTTGTCACTTCTGATGACTGTTGTAATCAGAAATAAGCCTTTTGGGAAACCCGAATGGCTCAGTTGGTTAAGCATCTACTTTCTGCTCAGGTCATGATCCCAGGGTCCTGGGATCAAGTCATATGTCAGGCTCCTTGGTCAGTGGGGAGCCTCCTTCTCCCTCTGTCTGCCACTCCCTCTGCCTGTGCTCTCTCTCAAATAAAAATGTAATAAAAGAAATGAGCCTTTCCACCCGCTTTTGATATGTGACTATAAAAATTTATGTGAAATTTAAATCTTTGTGCTTTGGATTTTTTTTTTTCCTTGAAATGGGCTTTTATTCACTGGAGAAGTTTACTTTGACAAAAATGAACACTGGGAAATTCTTTAAGTTAGAATGTTCCTCCTTGATGCAAATACTACTTGGTTGCAAATATTGCTCAATAACACAGTAGATTCATCTGCAATAGTTTTACTATGCATTATCCTGGCCAAGGTCATGCTTTTGGAATGTATATTTTATGATAAAAAGATTTGGAATTATAGCTCCTGTAGGACTAAAGGAATACAAATGATAATTCAACATGTTTTGTTATAAGCATCCATTCAATGTGTATTTACATCGATAAGTACCCATTCAATGTGTATTCACAAAAGTCTGTTTCAGACTTTAACTAGATAAAGAGGAATGAAACACAATCCTTAAAAAATTTATAGTTTCTTAGGAAGATCAGACAGGTTTGCAAATAATTTCAACTCAAGAAAGAACTTGACAATCACTTAGGTTAAATAAAGATGAGTCCATAAGAGAATTCAGGTGATGGGGCGCCTGGGTGGCTCAGTGGGTTAAGCCTCTGCCTTTGGCTCAGATCATGATCTCAGGGTCCTGGGATCAAGCCCTGCATCAGGCTCTCTGCTCAGCAGGGAGCCTGCTTCCCCCTCTCTCTCTCTGCCTACTTGTGATCTCTCTCTGTCTCAAATCAATAAATAAAATCTTAAAATAAAAAAGACAATTCAGGTGATAAAAATAAAACTTTTGGTTGAAGAATGAAGGAAAACACCTACAGCAGGTTGAATTCTGTCTCCGAAAAAGATACATCCAAGTCCTAACTCTCAGTACCTGTAAATGTGGCCTAATTTGGGAATTTTGTCTTTGCAGATGTAATTAAGTAAAAAGATCTGTAGATAATTTTTAAGTTAGGGTAGGCCCTAATACAATGACTGGTATCCTTATAAGAGAAAAGAGAGAGAAGAAATAGAGAGAGACTTGAGACACAGAAACATAAGGGAGAAGACAAAGGCATAGATTAAAATTATCTATATTATCCATGGCTGAGGAGCATGAGACCTAGAGAATGAGATTCTTGGTCAACTTTGTCCCTCCCAAGTACAGACATGTAAGGAAGAATATTTTTGAGAGAGAACGGCCAGCCACTATATTTGCATGCATAGATATTCTAATAATAATTCTAATAATGTTAATAGATTATACTTCAAGTTTTTATGTAATTTTACAATCAGAAAGTGTGTACTCAAGGTTGCTCAAGATTGATTTGGATATTTGAGATTTTGTAGTACCATACGAATTTTAGGATTGTTTAATTCCATTTCTTTAAAGAATGTTGTCAGGACTTTGATAGTGATGGCATTGACTCTGTAGATCACTTTAAGTAATATGGAGATTTTCTAACATTAATTCTTCTAATTCATGAACACAGGATGTCTTTCTATATATCTCTGTCTTCTTAATTTCCTCTATCAATGTTTTATCATTTTCAATGTACAATCTTTCACCTCTTTGGTTACATTTACTCCTAAGTATTTTATTATTTGTTGCTATTGTGAATGTGATTCTTTTCTTAATTCCCTTTTCAAATAGTTTGTTCTTTGTGTACAGAAATGTAAATATTTATCAATAAACAGATAATTCAATCTTAAAAGTAAGGAAATTCTGTCTGTTATGCCCTAAAAATGGGTCCGTGATTAAAGGAGCAAGACTGATATAAAGCAAAGGTCAAGCAAAGCTTTATTTCACGCCAAGCATCAAGAATCTAACGGAATGTTCGGGGACGCACCTCTTACAAGAGAGGGCGACCCTTCCCTGTTTCACAGACTGGCTTTTAAGGGCAAAGGCCATGCGGTCGGGCCTGGCCACGCACAGGTGGCCAATGAGACTGTAACACACACAGGAAACTCCACAGTGATGCTAGGTGACCAACTGAATTACAGTTTACCCTAGTAGACATCTGAACCAGCCTATCACACCTTGGTTAGAATTGGTGCCCAAAAGGCTCCCAAAGGGCAGGGCCCATACTCCTTGGTAACTAGGGAGACAGTATGCAACCCCCCACTGATGTCTCCACCTGGCCTGACCCACCCTTGTATCTGGGCTTTGTTACCTGAGGCTGGTTTCTGGGACTTGTTTTTAAGTAAATCCCCTGGGGGGAGGGGAGCAGGGAAGCCTCTGGCTAAAATATAAAAATATAAAATATAAAAATATAAAATAGGTCCTTACACTGTTATTTGCAACAATATGAATGAGCCTGGAGGACATTCTTGATGGGGTTTTGGAATCTAGGTGAGGTTTGTTGGGGTGGAGTTCAGAGCCGATGACCAAGAAAGAATTCTTGAGACATCTTTGGTGCAAAATGGTGTTTTATTAAAGCACAGAGACAGGACCCCTGGGCAGAAGGAGCTGCTGCATAGAGGTTGTAACTGATTTATATACTTGGGAGTTGGAGGAGGTAAAGAAAAGGGAGGTTTCAAAAGGATTTTCTTATGTTAAAGAAGACTTACAGGATACCAGAGGGGTTGCTATTGTCCTGTTAAGGTTGTTTTTCCCTGTAGCAAGACATCAACATGAAGATAGTTGAGAGCTTCCTGAAGTAACATTACATTCTGGCCACATCAAGTATCTGTCAATGGGCTACAGGTTATAAGGACATTTAATTATATCTACATTTCTCTCTGGAAGCAAGGTTATTGATAGAAATGCTTTATTCCTGTTGATTGCTAAAACATTTGTAAACTGAAGGAGACTCACATCTTGCACTTTGTTTTTCTTCTGCTTAGCTTTGGGGCAGCTAGGAGTACCTGAGGAATGTCACAAATATCCCATCTTGGTTTGGGGCTGGGGAGGGTTGTGGGGTGTCAGCTTCTGCTTTGTCTTCAGCCAGCCTTCTGTTTCCTCATCATTATGCCAAGTGAAATAAGTCAGACACAGAAAGACAAACTGCATAATCTCATTTATATGTGGAATCTAAAATAGTCAAACTGATAGAAGTAGAGAGTAGAATGGTGGTTGCCAGGAGCTGGGGGAGGGAGATCTGGAAAGCTATTGATTAAAGGCTACAAAGTTTCAACTCTACAAGATCAATAAGTTTTGGAGATCTGATGTACAGCAATATGACTATAGTTAAGGATACTATATTATATACTTGAAATTTGCTAAAAGGGTAGATCTTGAGTGTTCTCACCACACACACACACACACACACACACAAATGTTAACTGTGTGAGGTGATGGGTATATTAATTAGTTTGATTATAGTGATATTTTACAATGTATAGTTTACAATGTATTTTACAATGTGTACACCTTAAGCATATACAATTTTTGTCAATTATACCTCAAAAAAGCTGGAAAATATGTGTTGGCATAATTTAAAAGTTTTTATAGAAAAACCATTTTTCCAACAATTAGTTTGCTGATCAACTTCCATTCTGTTTAGGATTTACTACTTTCTGCTTTCTTCTCTGCTAACCTCAATTCATTTACCTTTTTTATCCCATGTGGATTTGTTTTAATTGTTTCGTAACTTCCAAGAGAGAAAAGTGTATTACTTTGCTTTCTTATCTTTCCACTGATATTCCTTCGTGATAAACTTTTTTAGTTTCAAATTGTTTTTCATTAGACTTTTTAAGAATAAAATCAGACATTTTGAATTATAGATTAAATAATAGTTAAGAAACATCAGACACAATTCAATAATAATTTTTTTCCTCACAAATTTGATTTTTAAGCATAGAGTTTTGAAGATGTCTAAACAATTTTACATACATTATCTTGTTTGCTCATTTGCTCTTTTTAATAGTGAGCAGTGGTGTACTAATAAACTGGCTCTTAAAAAAAAAAAAAGCCCTGATTTATAGTACATGACAACTTCTGTGGCATAAACACTCTCACCATGGCCAATTTCAACCTACAAATGACTTAAAAGTGGGCTTATAAAATTCATGACTATTTAGCAATAAGCTCTTGCCAGTCGATCAGCTCCAGCATGTTACTGAATGTTAGGATTTATATCCCCATTTTATCAAAGAAAAACAGGAGCCAAGACAGACTTTTAAGTAACTTTCTCAAAATCACACAGCTGGCATGGAGCTCAGGCTATCCCCTTCCATGCAACATGTTTTCTTATACCATGACTCTAGCTCCTTATTCATAATGATAGCAAGTTTTCATCAGTTGCATTATTGTGGAGCTCTTGCTTGTTCATAAAATAATTTGGAGTATATGCAGATTAAAACACGTCTTTAAAAGAATAAAAGGCATTTATAGATAATACTAAATGATTGTTTTTAAGTGAAGGAAGGGAGCCAACAGCAAAGAGTATAGATATTCATTTACACCAACATTTAGTCCAGAAATATATCGTGAGGACTATTGTTTGGAGAACATTTAATGAGAGCAAAGTGTAGCCCTTTAGCTCTGGTTTTACAAAATAAGCAAACCAAACGCTTTCTCATGGATATTTGAAAGGTCCCCCACTAATGGGTCCATGATTAAAGGAGCAAGACTGATACAAAGCAAAGGTCAAGCAAAGCTTTATTTGGCGCCAAGCATCAAGAATCAAAATGACAGGCCGGGGCTGCCCCTTACAAAGAGGCAACCTCTCTCTGCCTTACAGACTAGCTTTTAAGGGCAAAGGCCATGTGGTTGGGCCTGGCCATGCACAGGTGGCCAATGAGACTGTAACACACAGAGAAATCTGCACAGTCATGCTAGGTCACACATGCTAGGTCATACACATGCTAGGTGACCAATTGAATTACAATTTACCCTAGTAGATATTTGAACTAGCCTATCACCTTGGTCAGAATTGGTACCCAAAAGGCGGGACCCACACTCCTTGGTAGCTAGGGAGACAGTATGTGCCCCCACTGATTGGATACCTCCACCTGGCCTGACCCACCCTTGTATTTGGGCTTTGTTACCTGGGACTGGTTTCCTGGGCTTGCTTTTAAGTAAGTCCCTGCGGGGAAGAGGGGGACAGGGTCAGTTTAAGTTTTACTGCATAAACAACAAAATGACTGTTTAGTCCAAGATGGAATTGCTCTGACTAAATAGGCCCTTACAATATTCAAAGGCAGATCATCTTACATTCACACAAAACTCCTGGAGGCAGTTGTCTCAAGATTGAGATATAAGAGATTAATTAAAAAAAAAAAAAAAAAAGAGAAGTAACCCTTCTCTCAGACTGGCCTCAAACACAACATATCTTACAAGCAATTTAATCCTTTTGTAGGCCTATGAGGCCACTAGTCTATATTTCTCAATAAAATGGTAGGGAAAAGTTTCAATACAAGACATAAAATGCAGGTGTCATTTCATATTTGAAAAATTGAACAGCAGGAATATGTGATCAGAAGATGCTCAGAGCACTTTAGCTGAGAAATAAGTAACAGATTTTGTCAAAAGGAAAGAATATTATTTTTCTGAAATAAGCCTGGATTTTTCTTTTTCCCATCTACTTCTCCAAGCAAATCATCATTCCATTTGTCATTCACTTATTTATCCATTCATTCAACAAATACTACGTGACCACCTACTTTAGTACAAGGCATCCTGTTGGCAGCTGATGATAAAGTTTGCAGTCTAATCATGACATCCTTGTAAGAAGGAAATATTTTCCACTTGAAAGAGGAACACATCATCTTAAAAATTGTGGGGGGGGGAGACTTATCTGATTGGATTACAAATTCAGTAAGTGTTTCAAGTCAGTGTTTACCACATAAATTTAGAACAGAATTTCAACCCGGTATTGCAACTTATGCTGTTTTCCTCCTCATTTGGTTATTCCTGTTGCCCCAGCTCTACCACCCAACAAATCAACCGGTACTAGGAGTCTGTCGTGTTAGATATTTTGGCCTCTACCACTTTCACAAATCAAAATGGAAATGAAAACAGCTCCTTGGCCATGGTGCTTAGTCTGTATGGCTTTTCTCTCTGGAGCCACGCTAACAAGGTCAGTTTCCTCCATCAGTCACCCCATCTGAAGAATGTCAAGCTTAATACTTGTTGCCTGGGAGCCAGAATGCTTTCCATCTAAGCCAGCCTGAACTATGACTGCCTCTACTTGAGGTATTCATTCTCTTTTGTAATTAAGTTTGGTCTTTGGGTGTGCTATTGAGTCCCTTGTTGCTTTTGGGTCCAGCTGTGCTACTTTTGATTACTAACACATCTAGATTGTATTATGATAAACTGCTGTGATCAGGATTACTTTGTAAGTACATGGAAACTGATGGAATATTAATCAACTAATTGCATAACACCTAAAAAATTAATTATGGTTTTGCTTTTAAAAAATAAAAAGATCAACTGTATACAGAATCATTACAAATAATATCAAAGAAAACCAAATTAACTCGGTGTATAGGAGGTTCATTTAAACAATCATAATAAGATCCAGAGCTTTACAAAATCAATGGTGCACATAAAACCCTTTTTAAATGGTGAGTCTAATGACCTACAAACCAATTATGACAAGGCAAAATGCCTTCTCTAAGCATAAACTACCATAATGGGGAGTTATCAGTCCAGGGGTAGAGACAAGGGAATATTTCTATGTGCCGAATCTTCAGCATGAAGTAATACATTTATTTGACACTGTTCTGAGAAAGGTTTTTATCTAGAAGGAAACAAAACAGCTCTGAAAATAAAATGCCAGGATTTTACTGCTCTGACACCAATGTTGTATAACTTTGGGCAAGTTACTATAATGTTTCTATGCCTCAGTTGTTTTTTTAAGATTTTATTTATTTATTTGACAGAGAGAGAGAGAGATCACAAACAGGCAGAGAGACAGGCAGAGAGAAGGGGAAGCAGGCTCCCCACCGACCAGAGAGCCCGATGCAGGGCTCGATCCCAGGACCCCGAGATCATGACCCGAGCTGAAGGCAGACTATGCCTCAGTTTTTAAAAATTTTTAAATGAGCATACATATAGACCATGCTTCATAGATTATGTGAGGACTTAATGAGTTGACCCCTATAAATTAGTTAGAGCAGTGCTCACCATGTTCTAAGAAAAAAAATGTTAGATATCATTACTATTAACTGAGGGTTGTTCTCAGGGCCAGTTTCGCAGGTGTGTGAAGTTACCCATGCTCTGAAGGGCCCATGCTTAGTTTAATGCTCCATTGTTGCTGCCTTAAAATTCTTAATACTAATTAAACAAGGAACCCCATGTTTTCATTTTGCCCTCACTGACCAAATCCTGGTTGTCCAAATCCTGGTAGGGATAGTTATCAAAGTGATCTCATTCTCTGACACCAATTTTTTCTTCCCTATCATTAATCTCTCACTTTCTAGAATCCAAGGAAGAAGGACTAGTAAATGAACTTTTGCAGATTATAGAATGATACATACATAAGGCCAACCTCATTGCTCCCCCCCATCTTATTTTCTTATCTTTCCCTGCACTTAGTCATAATATAAGCCATTCTGGTAGACACATCTGATTGCACAACTTTGCTTTATCACCTAAAAGAAAAGAACATTCAAGGCAAAAGAGCATTTTTAACATAAGTTCTTTGAAGCACAGATGTATTTTCACATTTTATTTAAACTAAGAAGTAGGTTTCAGTGTTAACCAGTCTTTATGTTTGGAAAATCTAAATATGGTTCTAATACAGTTCTAATTATGTAGTATTATGCATTGGCGAATGCTGAATCATGATGGCAATAGATGACCAATGTTCTTTCAATGTCATTCAAGTTATTTGTGTGTGTACGTGGTATGTGTGTGGGAGGTGTTGAAGTGTATGTATGTGAGAAGGGGTAGGGGAGAAAGGCACAACTGAATCACCAAAAAGAAGAAAAAAAAAAAAAAAGAAAAGAAAGAGAGAAAGACCATTAGTTGACCATCCTCTAAATTTGGAATATTCTTTTTAAAGCAAAAGCATTCAGTATATGTTTGTTGTCAAGCCATCTGGAATGATACTGTCATCATACACGGCCAGTTGGTAAGGCTTTCTGTCCACTTATATGGATCACAAAACATCGTGAATCTATTTTCATTAAAATAAGCTCTTGTGTAAAATATCAACATAACTTTTAATCAACTATCTACAAGAAAACTGTAAGAAATTAAGTTACAAAATACAAAGAAGAAGAAAAGAGGAAAAACTTGCCTTCACAAAGTAATTGAGTAAAAGCTCTGGTTTAAGAATCACTATACCCTATCAACCACTCTATTCTGTGCAAGAGACCCTCTTACCATGTTCCTGATTTGTTGGTATTATTGTAGCTCTGGAACACTCACCTTATTCCAGGCACTGTGCTATACCACAAAAATTTAGGGTCTCACAGTTCTGGAAGATACAGTTCTGTAACTAGGGTTCGGCAGGATTGGTTCCTTCTGAGGGCTGTGACAAAAGAAGCTATTCCAGGCCTCTCTTTTTGGCTTGCAGATAGCAGTCTTCCCCTTGTGTTTTTTTCTCACTGTCTTTCTTCTGTGCAGGTCTAAGTTGGCTTTTCTTTTTGTAATGCAAATTGCTGACTTAAGCTTTGATCTTTGAAGCAACCACTTCAAAGATGGAGACCTCCAGTAAACACACTGGCAGCCATACATTAGAGAAGGAGCAGGCTGCCCCTGCCCCCAGACTCCTTTGTTTTAGAGATCTGGGTTGATTTTGCACTTTAATGCACTTTAAATTCCTGGCTTTATGTTTTAAATTCACCAATAAAGAATGAGCTCACCCCTAAGTCTCTACCCTTGACCCCAGTTAGAAGCAGAACCCCAGGCTTGTTCTCTCTCTCTCTCCCTCTCTTTCTACCCCAGACTTTACTGTGTAGCCTCAGCTGAGCCATGTAATTTCCAGGAACTGAAAGTAATAAACTATTCTTTTAAAAGTGTTCTGATGGTTATTGCTGAGGGTGTCTTACAGTCAAAATAAGAACCACAAGGTCCAGTCCAGCCACAACATTGGTTAACGATAGGCTGAGACTGGCACAAAACAATGCCTATGTCCAAATTTCCCCATTTTATAAGGATATTAGTCCTATTGGATGAGGGGCCCACATTACTCCAGCACTGACCTCATCTTCACTAATTACATCTGCAACATATTTCCAAACAAAGTCACATTCTGAGTTCCTAGGGGTTAGGGTTCCAATGTATTAATTGTGGGGACACAGGACACAAATAAATGGAAAGAAGGAACGAAGGAAGGAAGGAAGAAGGAAGGGAGGGAGGGAAGGAGGAAGAAAGAATTTAATTCCCAACAAGTCTATGAGTTTTAAGGAGTTTAAATGTCATGCCAAACAGCATGTAGCTACTAAAGGTAGATCAGAGAAAGCTCCATATTTAAACCTTATGTTATCTATTAATTCATTCAACAATCATTTAATGGGTACCTACAAATACCAAGCACATTTTTTTCCCAAAGATATCATCTATTTATTTGTCAGAGACAGAGGGAGAGCGAGCGAGTAAGCACAGGCAGAGTGGTAGGCAGAGGCAGAGGGAGAAGCAGGCTCCCCACCGAGCAAGGAGCCCGATGTGGGACTCGATCCCAGGACGCCGGGATCATGACCTGAGCCGAAGGCAGCCGCTTAACCAACTGAGCCACCCAGGCGTCCCACCAAGCACATTTTTATTCGCATGTTTTCAAAACTGATTCATAATAGTTGCATGTATATACATATATACACACATATACATATAATATAATTCAGTCATAAAAAAGGGTAAAATCCTGCATATTTGCAACAACATGGGTGGACCTAAAGGGAATAATGCTAAGTGAAAAAAGTCAGTTAAAGAAAGGCAAATACCATATGATTTCACTCATATGTGCAATTTAAGAAACAAAAGAACAAAGAAAAAAAAGAGACCAAAAGAAAAAGCCAGATTCTTAAATACAGAAAGCAAGCTGGTGGTTGCCAGAGAGGAAATGGGTGGGATATGGGTAAAATAGATAAAGAGGATTAATAGTACACTTATTTTGATGAGCACTGAGAAATGTATAGAATTGTTGAATCACTATTTTGTACATCTGAAACTAATATAACACTGCATGTTAGCTATATTTCAATAAATAAATAAATAAACAAAAAGAAAAAAGATACAGTTTCTGATTAGAAAGACTGATAAGCAAAACTCAAACCTGAACTGTGTGTTATGACAAAGATGTGATCTAAGTAGCGCAGGGGTATGAAGGAAAGATGATATGTGAGGTGGGTCTCAGAGAATGAGCAGGAAATTTTCCACAGGAGAATTCAGGGAAGAACATTCTAGGCAAGGCTGGGGCATGAGCAAAACCACCAATCCATGAGGATATACCCCACGGATAAGGCTTAATTATGTTGGCTTTTGTTAATTCAGTATAATATGAAAGAACTGTGATGGAATGTCACTCTCTCTTCTAGGGCTACCTCCCCAGACTCCAAAACACAAAGCCACTATTAAACAGATTTGTACTAGGTCCCCTTTGGGAAATACGCTCTCTAACCTGAAATAAGAAATGGTGACCACTCTGTAAATGAGATTATCAACTATTAGTTTTGAAATAGTTTTCTCTGCTTTCTATGTGATACTTTCACTTCAGATAAGTCTAACTATGATCTCTGTTAAGTCTCCAATTCTGTGGACATTGTCTTGGAATTTATTGTCGTATAATCTTGAAATGATATCTTCACAATATAATCATGTGGCAATGCTTTGAAGATTGTAAATATCAAGAGGGTAGAATATCATATTACATAGTGGATGCTGTTGGTGTGCAGCAAACACCAAAATGCCTTTTAGAAACCCAAGCCCAAGCAGATGATGGCTCACAGCTGCCCCCACTCCTTTTTCAACAGATGAAGACATGCAAAAGGAATCCTCTACACCCACATAGAAATGACTTCAATCCATGATTGACTGGTGCAGGGGTTCAAACAGAATGCCCCCTTGCTTCAGGGTAGGACAAAGTCTATGTTGCAAATGGTGATCTTGAGTGTCCCTACTACCAGACCAAAGCTAAACCCTTTCAAAACTACTTCCTGCCTTAATTTTCTTTCTCTGTTTTATCAGACCTCATTTCCTTTCCCTAAGAGCACTTGAACAAGAACCCCTGTCTCAGTCTCTGCTTCTAGACAATAACTTGGCACATGGCATGCTTTTTTGAGAAACATTTATTGAACTGAAATCCAAAGCTTAGCAATTATCAAAATTACTAGTCTTTAACAAAAATCCATCTATACAAAGAGGCATATATATTTTTTATGGTTCTCCTGTTTATTTTATAATCTGATTTGCATTAAAACTAACTGTGGTTAATGATCTTGCCACACTTAATTGAAATAATTTGTCAAAACACAATGAGGAAAATAATTCACCTTCCCCCCCCGCAACATAATAGCATACTATCCATTGCCAGGAAGCATAGTGTTTGATGCATGCTTAAGCATACTCTTTTTACCTCTAAAACATTTACTCTGTACTGATGGGTCAATACCTTAATTTATATTAAAATGAATTGATCTTTTTGTATTAAAAATAATCATTACACTCAACTGAAACAACTAAGAAAGAAATAAAGTACATTGAGATTCTGTGCAAATCTTATTAATTTTCAACAAATGAAATAGAGCTCAATTTTATTATTAGACTTCATTATGGAAAAGATACCAGAAGAATAACACATTCTGAAATTTAATCATACCCAAATCCTCAGTAACTTTCGAAAAAGAAAATGGCATAACAGACAGCCTTGAAAAATCAGGATTGATTTCTTTAATATGACTACCCATTTTTTAATTATATTCCTGGATGAAACTTCTTAGTACAATATCGGCATCATGTTGAGCAATTTTTATTGTGCAGAACTAAGTCAAGGACAAAAGTAGGGAAGGTGATGAAGAACTGTTCTTTTATTTATCTGAGCATTCTTTCAATATTTATTCTGAATATAACATTTAGCACTTATATGTATATGGAATATGTATATCAATCTTTGTGTAAGTGAATAAGATAAGAAGTTTTTCACACACACGTGCACACACACACACATGGTTCCTCACACCAGAGACTCTTCTTGTGCTTTTTGGTAGTTCATTCTTGATGTTCTTCTGTAAACAAACAGGTAAGTAATCGAGCCATCTTGTTCTAGATGCTTACACTGCCATGAACTTCCACATTCTCATCTGTAAAATGGGCGTGACATAAGCCGTGTCTCTATCCAGAGTTACTGTGTGGATGATACACATAAAAACTCACTGTCAATTCTAAAGTAAAAGACAAATGAGCTACTAAGCTCATCACTTGCTCTTCTCCATTAACATCATCAGATAACCTCTCTTTAATCTGGAAAAAGGTTTATATTTTATTGGATTCTCCCTCTTTTTTTTTTTTTATTTCTTTTCAGCGTAACAGAGTTCATAGTTTTACACCACACCCAGGGCTCCATGCAATGCGTGCCCTCCACAATACCCACCACCTGGCTCCCCCAACCTCCCACCCCCCGCCCCTTCAAAACCCTC
>PISX010014864.1:0-51611 GCA_004024625.1 Mellivora capensis | reverse complement strand
CACCCCCAGCTAACTACTGCAAAGTGGGATTTGATGGGGACCTTGCTTGTGGTCGGTTTCCCATAGTGGCTGCCACCCCCAGCTAACTACTGCAAAGTGGGATTTGATGGGGACCTTGCTTGTGGTCGGTTTCCCATAGTGGCTGCCACCCCCAGCTAACTACTGCAAAGTGGGATTTGATGGGGACCTTGCTTGTGGTTGGTTTCATCAGGGCTCAGGTGCAGAAACACTTGTAGCCACATTCCTGTAAACTCAGCTTATCTGCTGAGTTAATTCACCCCATTAAAGCACTGAAGAATAATGGTCTAGAGTCTGAAAGTTGTTTGGGTTTTTCAGATAAAAGTTCTTTCGAAGTTCCTTCCATTGTTATTATAAATTTGTTAGTAAGGGGAGGGAGATACTATCCCTCTACACCAAAAGTATGTTCTTAAATAAAATGGTTATTTCTGACTCTCCTAAAAAGTTAAGTTTGCTACAAAAATACAAATGCCTTATTTATTTAAAATAAGGTATCTTGCATACTATACTGTTAGTACTTAGTGCACAATTTTTTTAAAAAAATTTTTACTTATTCGTCAGAGAGAGAGGGAGAGAGAGAGAGAGAGCACCGGCAGACAGAGAGGCAGGCAGAGGCAGAGGGAGAAGCAGGCTCCCCGCTGAGCAAGAAGCCCGATGTGGGACTCGATCCCAGGAAGCTGGGATCATGACCTGAGCCGAAGGTAGCCGCTCAACCAACTGAGCCACCCAGGCATCCCTACTTAGTGCACAATTTTAAACTGGGAAATTTATTGCATTTCAACAAAATCTAAGCATTCCTTTTATTTCCAGCATTATCATAAAAATTAAGGGAAAAATTTCCAAATAAATCAGAACATGTGCTTATAGTGTTTAAAAGTATATGTGAATTGATAACAGCTAAATTATTGACATCATCTAAAATTATATTGAAGAAACTATATTCTTAGTAGAATCACCTATTCATACTGACAGAGAGTAGGAAGAAAATATGGATAATTAAAATGATTGTGTTTTTATAGAGTAGAGGGAAGGTGTAGGAGTGGGCATGGTTATAAAGTTGGATACTATTATTATCTATTTGTGCAATTCTATTTTTAAAGGAACTATTTTATTTAATGTGATAGGATATTATTCTATTTTCAGAACAGCATTTTTTGGGTGGGTGGGAAATTTTCCCTAGAGTTTCTTTTTCTTTTTTTTTTAAGATTTTATTTATTTATTTGACAGAGATCACAAGTAGGCAGAGAGGCAGACAGAGAGAGGGAGGGGGGAAGTAGGCTCCCTGCCAAAGAGGGAGCCCGATGCAGGGCTCGATCCCAGGACCCTGAGATCATGATCAGAACAGAAGGCAGAGGCTTAACCCACTGAGCCACCCAGGCACCCCTTCTCTAGAATTTCTTAAGAAGGTTGTGGAATTCTAGTAAAAGCTCTCAATTTGGAATTAGGTCTGGATCCATATCCCAGATTCACCACTTTTGCTCCTGGCAATCAATTACTTCCTCTAAGAGTCAAGATTAAAGGAGATTCAAATGAATAACCTGTTGGACTTAACAGAAGTTGGGTCCCAGTTCCACACACATAACTTTGTGGGATTATGTCCAAGATTAAATATTTATTTACACTGGAATTATATTTGAAATTAACACATTGATATGCATTTGTACTTTTATGATACTATGGAATATTTGGAATTATGATTTTTGGCTCCTCAGTTGCAATTAATGAGTATATATATATATATACATATATATATATTTATTTATATTTGATATACTCAATATGTAGTATATTTAATATATAATATATTGCATTGTATTGATGATATACAATATTCAATATACTCAGTATGCTCAATACACTCAATATAACCACAGCTCAATCATCTGTCTCCAATTCCCCACCATCCAGAGTCCCCATAGACTCATCTCTACCCTTTCTGGGCAACTCAATTCCCATCCTCTCAACATGTATCAAAGCAGAGCATTCATTTATCATCTTGAAATTACATGTATGCTGGAGAAGTTTATTTAAGGAAATATTGGGCCAGGAAAGCCCAGTTTCTCTTTGGTATGAGGATATAATTCTGATTATTGTTCTGGATTATTTGTGTTTGTATATGTGTAGTTTCCATGATTATTTTTCACTTATCTCTTTTGGCCTCTCTGTTTTATCATTCTCCCTTCCTTCACTCTATCCTTTCAAAGTTTTCCAAATAAAGTGCATTGTACCTTTTGACAGAGAGACTGGATTTCACAGAGGTATGGGTTGGATTCAGTTTTCTTCAGAAACTCCCACTGTCACTTCAGACTTCTTGCTAGCACTCAGCAGGAAACCCATTTGTGGCCAGTCTTGTGCTTTATGATTCAGAAGTGATTTCCAGACAAAATATCTATACTATGGTCTAGTATAATAATGAATAAAATCATGGGAAGTGTGGAATTTCCTTGGTTAGAGTTCTTTAATGCTAACAGTGCCAGAGAGTGCAGGTGTTCTTGGTTGTTAACTGATTTTATCTGTCCAGAACCCCCTTCCTTCCTTCTTGTGGTTTAGAGAGTGGTGTACAGAAAGTAGATGTTATTCCTCATTTGCCTTTTAGAGAGTGACTCAGTGCCCAGTTCTGTTGAACAGAGTAGAATTCTACCCTCTCCGAGGAGGTCCCCTAGAACTGCGCCAGCTGCGGACAACCACTAATCACGTAGGGAGAGTTTGAGTCTCTTCTGCCCAGAACCGCCCACTCTGGAAATAGATTAGGGGAGGGGCACCTGCAGTTTTCAACTTACCATTCGAACGGAATACAGAATATGGCCATAGCAATGGGCTATGACTCCCAGGGGCACCACCAGACAGCCAAGAAATAAGAAAAGCACAAAGGAGGAGTCGTTGGCGTCCTTGGATTTCCAGTCCACAGAGCAGCCCAGTCCATGCACGTCCAGGATGTACCTGTTCCAGCCCAGCAGAGGCGCTCCCGACCACGCCAGTGAGTACAGCCAGATGTAGGTAATGGCCCTCCAGGCCCAGGAAAAATTGATCACTCTGGCATGGACCACGCGAATGTAACGTTCATAGGCCAGCACAGTCAGGGTGGTGATGGAAACGATGCCTGCAAGAAGGAAAGTGGGACACTGTAACATGGTGCGTTGGTGGCCAGACGAGGGTCCGCTGTCCACCGGAGACACCTCCCAGAGTGTCCAGAACAAACAAGGTGCTCTGAAAGCCACATCTGAGGGGACTAATGCCTCACAGCCCCCAGGACAGTGGACTGGAAACATATTCACCCAGGAAAGAAAACCAGTGGCAGGTGGGTTGTGCAGGACAAGAATAAAAGCTCTGCCCCAACCGTACAGCTCCTGCGTCAAATTTCCTGCCCAAGAGAAGCTCTGAAGAGAGGGTCCCTAAGTGAGTCTCCTTTGATTTAACCTTTTCTCAGTTGCGTCTGACCCAGGACTGAAGATGAAATTGAAGTGGGTTTCACAAGGCTGAAAGGACAAAGTTACGGTAACAGTAGCAGGGGGCTGGGTTGACCTTCCTGCTCGGGGACATAAGCCTACGGTCTGTTCTCATCCTAGACGGCTGACGAGGGAGGGAAGCCTCCTGTGCTCCCCGGGTCTACATGTATGCCTCCATTTGGCAGCGAATACACTTTAACAACATTCTCATTTATTTCCCTGCCTCCTCCCAGAGAGCAGTTCATTGCATCAACAAGCTTCTATTGAGCACCTACTGTGTGCCAGTCACTTTTCCAACTCTGGAGGTTTGGGGATGACAGAAATGCAGAAATCTGGGTGCTCGGAGGGATCCCAGTTGTGCAAACAACAGTAAGACTGCGGGAGGTGTAAATGTATCATGGGCATCACGGAACAGGGGGCCTTTGTGAACCAGGAAGGAGAAGCATACTCCAGGAGAAACTAAGAATTATGTACCAGAGCAGGGAGACCATTTAAGGATCTAAAAATGATGAGAGGATTCAAAGGTGCCAGGACTCAGAGGATACAAAACAGAGAGGAGGTTAAAAGGAGCAGATGAGTCTATTGGAAAAAGGCTTTTGATTTCTTGCTAAGGGTTTTTGTTTCCTTCTCGTTCTTTAAAGAAACAAAACAAAACCACTTTTCCTCTATAAAACAGTGAATTATAAACCTGTTACTCTGTTGTGTTTTTTAAGTGTGAAGGACAACAGTTAACTTCTCTTCCTCTTCCTCCTCCTTTTTCCTCTGAAAGGACCCTAATTCCTGCAGTGGTACAGAACTCCCGTCCCAGGCCCTGGCATGGAGATCAGCTTGAAGGCTACTGCAATAGTCCAGGCAGGTACGACAGGGCCTGAATTAGAGTACCTTTAAAGGTATGAAGAGCAAAGTCTGGATTCCAAGGACATGTGGTGATTATTACGGACAGAACCCACCAGCTTATTGAATGTGAAGAGGAAGGGAGAGAGAGGAGTCAAGAATCACTTGGAGATTTCTAACCTGTGTGGTGAGTTGAGAGTGGTTACATTAACAGAGATTGAAACTACCAGGTGTTACAAGCAGATATGGGGGAGAAAATGAAAAGGTGAGCTCCCTACTACACACTGCCATAAGTATTTATTGAATGATCAGATCAAGGGGGGCTGTAGAAAAAGTGGTCCTAACAGAGACAGAAAATAAGACCTGTGTCAGGTAAGCGGGTGGGAGAGAGAGGGAGGGGCTTCAGGAAGCCCGGAGGGATCCCAGCTCTCACTAAATAGCTCCGTGATTTCCATAATTCATACAATCTCTGTAGACTTAGGGTTTGGTTTTATTTTTACAAAATTGAAAAATCCCTTTGTATTATAAAATGTTCACTGTAGGAGTGTGAAATAAAGAGGTCCGGGACTCAGAAAGCCACTCCCAGAACACGGTTAATATTGATTTGTTCCAGGATAGGTTCATTATTTGAGGGAGGAGGGCAGCATAATTCCCCGTCTCTGATGCCTGTGGTATTCAATAAATGTTTGTAGAACACGTGAATGCTTAATCACTACATAAGGGACTGGAAGAAGAAGACAGGGTTTTGGAATATGACAGAGGGAAGTATTTTAGGAAGTAGTGATCTACTGACAAATAATGAACTTACGTTCAGATTATATTAAGTAATTCTGGAGGCTAGGAGAATATCAAGTTGGATATTCTGCCTTCAGAACTAAAAATCACCTTTCACTTCATTAAGTTTTTACCTGAAGGGTGATACTGTCTTTCTTTAACTGAGTACATTCCCAGAAGGAAACAAAAAACCTAAAGGTAGTTACATAGTAAGGCTCTAATGAGACTAGATACTGTTGGCTTTATTTGTTTTACAAAATTTCTTATCAAATATAATGGCATTTGATTTTATAGTTGCCTATAAATGTTAAAACATAGTTTTGAGCTTTCAACTTTTAGTTAATTTTAGTTAATTTGCCTAAATTATCTTAAACATGATTTCTTTCTTCTTAGGCAAGAAACTTGCTGCAAATTTGTAGATTAGCAAATCTCAGTATACCCTACAGATGAATAAATGAGTCCTTACTATTAAAGCAATAAGCTGGCATAATTTTAGCTGTCATTCGTATATTCATTCATTCATTCATTCATTCACTCTTTACTGCCTATCTACATGTCCAGCACTGTGCCAGCAAATAGATACAAAGAAGAGAGTGACAGCCCGCTCCTAGAACGGACAGTCCACTGGGTGAAGGGTGTTAATACAGTCACGTCCAACAAGTAAATCAGTGGCCCACTATCAAGGAGAGGGCCGGTGGAGAAGATATGAGGGAGGAGGCTGTGGGCCTAGAGGATTGGTGGTAGGATTGTGGTAGGATTATCTGGGTGTCAGGAGAACCCTCGCTGTGCTCGGGGCTCAAGTATGAAAACCCCCAGCTTGGTGATCAGTCATGGTGCAGAAGTGAGGTGAGTTTTCCCTCCTATTCTTTAGGTCAAAGAGGGAAGAGGTTTGTTCAGTGTGATCTAGTTTTGGACCGTGTCTGTATCCTAGCAAGCACCATGAGCTTCCGGGGCCTGACTCAGCTGCTGACCTCAGTACCGTAAGCAGTTAGCACAGCTCCAGAATTTCCAGGCCTTCCCTGACTGCTTGGGCTTATTAGTCAGACCAACTTAAGCTTCTAGGCTGACCCATTGGAACAGACCTAAACTACATCCTTTCCTTGCATCCCCCCCCCTTTTTTTTTCTCTAAACAACACTTACTTACTCATGACTTTTGGTCCTGTCTGAGTGCTGTATTCTGGGGAAAGAGAATGGTCAGACTGTGTTACAGCTACTTCATACGTAACCTGCAACCGAGGTAGAGCCTGATTCTCTAATCCCTGAACACCATGGACAGGGAAAGGGAAGGTGACTGCCCCTAAAGGCGTGCCCATCATATGTGAGGTCCCAAATAATCATGCTGCATACAGTAACCGTCTTTGTGGAGAGGGAGTTCTGTGGCTCCGAGGGTTAAGGAACCAGTAGGAGGTGGAGAGAGTTTTGAGAACCCAGACACGGCTGAGTCCACAACCCAAAATTTTGCCTTTATCCACCTGTTCCCACAGGCTCTTCCTGGGGGTAGCATGATGTCTCTGCTGTCCCTGCGAAGCTGTACACTGACCACACATGTACTAAGTGTGTCTCCCTGCGCCCAGTAGGGTCTTCTAGGAGAAACCAGAGACGTGTGGGGCCTACCCTTGAAGAGACTACAATACTGTACATTCCTGTAGACCCAAGACCAACGCTATGGAATATTCAAGGGCAGGTAGGATGAAGCAAAATCATATGGTATGTTGACTGTGCAACAGCACACTCCAAAAATGAAAATTTTCATTTCATTGTGTGCACACACAGCAATGAACAATCATTTAAACTTACATTTCCATTCCATTTTTCCCCTAAAAATTTTATTCTGCTGGAATATATTGGTATGGCTGAAAGATTTTGAATTATTACATATAGTCTTCAACTAAAATGTATTTAGAAATTGAAATTTTAAAATTTCTTGGATAGCAAGTGTCTAAATGTTTAAAAAATTGTCTTATGGATTAAGATACCAGTTTTTATTTGTATACAACTGATCAAAATATTTTGTTAAATATTAAAAATAAAAAACTTAATTAGAAATACATCTCTTAAAGTGATCAGTACAGCTTTCCCTCACCACAGAGATTATACCCTACCCACAAGTTACTATTACCAAGGCTAGAAGGATTAAGGATAAATTCTCTTCCTGTTTTTCTTGCTTATAAAGATTTCTTGATCACACATGTATCCAGATGTAATGGAAGTAATTTTGTTATATTCAGTTCTTACTGATTATAAGAACATTCCTTTTATAGTCAATGATTTGAGCTCTCCTGAATTTATATGCCAAAAATCAGAGAATGGTTATTATCAAAAATTGTATTTAATCATCCACCAACTAACAACTCAACTTTGTTAAAGGCAAATAACTGGAAACCACCAAAGTGGTCATCCACTTCCCCAGGTTCCTCATCAGTGTTTTAACTTACCCCTTTGCCATCCTGGAGCCTCCTCCCAGCCCTCCCTGGTAACTTCCACGGTAAGATTTGGGATGGGTAAGGAGTGTATCTTTCTGTGGGCAGTAAGAGTCATGGAGAGTGATGGAGAAAGGGAAAGTTTGGATCACAGAGAGCTGGTTTCTGGGAGAGAATACAAGCTTAGAATTTAGAAGTTGATTCTCCTAAAACTATCCTTGCATCACCATCTGGAAGAGCTGTATCTCAAGCAGTATGCGTACACCCATTTGAAGACAGAGTCTATAAAAACTAATCTCGGGGGCACCAGGGTGGCTCAGTGGGTTAAAGCCTCTGCCTTCGGCTCAGGTCATGATCTCGGGGTCCTGAGATCGAGCCCCACATCGGGCTCTCTGCTCAGGGGGAGCCTGCTTCCTCCTCTTCTCTGCCTGCCTCTCTGACTATTTGTGATCTCTGTCAAATGGATAAATAAAATCTTAAAAAAAAAAACACAACAACTAATCTCGGCATATTATGGAGGCTCTGCTTAATCTTGCTGCATCACTTCCTTACGTTGGGATACAGATGGCAAGCCCCAAAGTGCCAGCCACATTCAAAGCTGGCTGCTTGGACACCACTGTTCCCTCTGCCTGAAATGCTGACAGAGATCTCAGAGCCTGCAGGAGAAGACAGACGTGTAAAGAAGTAATACAGGAGTGTGGCACGTGCTGACCCAGAGCTGTGTCTGGGAGCCGGAGGATACAATGGAGGAAGCACTGACCTCTGCCTCAGGAAACACTGAGGAAGGTCTTAAAGCAATATTTGAATTGATGAATGCAAGGGAGTTTCTCAAGTTGATGAGGGTGAGGATATTTCAAGGCCAAGGCTGTAGCATACAAAATGCATGGAAGCAAGAAGAGGTATCCAAGGATTAACTCTGTGCACAGACTTTACCAGTCAGTAAAGTTCTCAGTGATATAATTTGGTGATTATGCATTCACTTACAACATTTTTCAACGATCCAATATCATGCACATACAATAGACCAGGCACTGTGCTAAGAAACTATACATAAGATAAGATAAACTATAAAAGAGATAATAATAGGGAGATAAATTCTGTAATAGAGGAATGTCTATGAGGCCAGCCTTGGATTCAACTTCAGTTTCTGTACATAAACACAGATCACTCTGGGAGAATTAATTAATATCTATGAACCTCAATTTGCTCACAGTAAAATAGAAAGAATAGTACCAAAATGCTATCTCATCATGCGGGTGTGTATATGTGTTACATAAGAATATGAATGTATCCGGTTAGATGATGATATATAAGGTATGATCATCATTGTTATTATTATTATTGTTGAACAGTTCAGTATCTAGGGGTAAAACTGCTTTAAGTGGTAGAAATCTGACAGAAGGCACAGAAACAGGCAGAGGAGCTCTGGGGCTTAAATTGTTAATAATTTATACAGTAAGGATTTACTTTACTTACTTGCTATGTAATTTATACAGTAAGTATTATTAATATAATTACTTAAGAACAGTCATCTCCCCCCTTGGCCACTAGATGTCCACAGTGAATAACTTATTTATGGCTCAGTGGTCAAGACTGGGTAAGCAAGTTTACACTAGAGCAAATGCTTAGAAGAGCGATTGCCTGGACCAGGCTCCAGGCCTGTCAATACTCATCTGTTAGATTAAAAAATTAATGGTGGTTCATGTCTTCAAGGAGCTCACATTCCAGAGTATGAGGCGAAACTCCAAATCTGATAATAGGAGGAAACGATCCAGTTTTTCTCTGGGAAGCAGGCACTATCTGAGTGAGTCTCCTAGATTAAATACGTTTTAACCCAGTAAATAGGAGGGGTTGAGAGGGGAAAGCACTGTCAATCCCATTCCAGCTCATGTAAACACATGGAGACCTGACAGAGCTTATAGCATTTGGGTTCCTGCAAATAATTCAATATGGTGGAAGCAGAGAGTTCTAGAAGAAGAGAAGTTTTAATTACTTTCATCTACATATAGTTTTGGAAACCAGAGTATCTGAAGTTGCTTCATAAAAATGTTTCTTTATTAATTAGACACCTCTATTTGTATTTGAACATTAAATAAGGAAAACATCATGCTTAATATGCCTGAAAAAGCTTATTCTCCTAGGAAGTAACCACTTCTTCTTTGGAATCTTGTTTCCATTGCTTATTAGTAGAGTAGTCTTTCCTGCTCCCTTTTACTTGATTAACCAGGGTGATTTCAGCTGCGTAACACATGGAGAGCACCTCCTGCATGTCGGGTACTGCTCTGAGCAGTTTGCCTGTGTAATCTTATTTAATCCTCACAACTCTGTAAGACACATAGAAATTTCTACCATCTCCATTTTGTCGGGGGAACTGAGATAAACATGGTTTACTACCTTGCTCAGGTCTCAAACTAATAAAAAACAAGAGCCAACATTCAAATCGAACTGCCTGCTTCCAAAGTCCACACGATGCTAGACTCATTGCCTAAATCTTCTTTGGAAATTATAAAAAAGTTTCTACTAGTGAAGTAGACACTACAGAAAACATATATAATCCATGTGCTGCCTACTACTATTGAAAAGGTCTTTTTTTTTTTTTTTTAAGATTTTCTTTATTTGAGACAGATACAGAGAGAGAGAGCATGAGCAGGGTGAGAGGCAGAGGGAGAGGGAGAAGCAGACTCCCTGGTGTGATGCGAGCGTAACGTGGGGCTCGATCCCAGGACCCAGAGATCATGACCTGAGCCGAAGGCAGACGCTTAACCATCTGAACCACCCAGGCACCCCAGGTCTTTTTTTAATTTTTTTTTTAAGTAGGCTCCCCGCCCAGTGTGGAGCCCAGAGCAGGGCTTGAACTTGCCACCCTGAGATCAAGACCTGAGCTGAGATCAAGAGTTGGGCAATTAACCGACAGTGCCACCCCCCAGGTGCCCCTTGATTTTTGAAACTCAATTTCTTTTAAGCTGAAGAATTTGAAAGGAAATTAGAGATGACCATGCTCATTTGAATAGTTTCTCTAGCACTGGAAAGCCCAGTGTCCATCTGATCAATAACAGCAGTGCTTGGAAAGACCCAAATGGTGCACGGTCTCTTAGTGCATGTATTTTAGGCATTCGCCCGCCGTCTGTTAAGGCAGAAACTTAGTTCCAGTTAACAATGCCTTCTTCCACATCTGTTTCCCTTCCTCTTTTCAAATTCCATTTTTCCACTGTTTGCTCCCCAAAGCTGCTTGCTGCTCCTTGGGATTAGTGCACAGGCTCAGTTTCACAGAAATCCAGCACAGCGTGAAATTTACAGCTCTGTGGGTCAAAAAGTTATGATTTCAGGTAAGAAACTTACACAGAGACTTGGTTTTGACCACCACTTTGACAGCTAGCCACCAGATGCTCGCTGTGTGTTACGGACTGGGAACGCCCCGAACGAAAGAGCCAGCGAGCCCTCAGAAGACAAGGTGTCCCCGGGGCAGCCTTTAGCCCGTGGGCCGTGGGCTCGCTCCTCCCAGTGCGCCATGACCACGCTGTCATCGCCGTTCTGGCTTCTGCTGTCCTTCACTGGTGTCTCAAGGGAGTTCATCCCTCGCCCCCAAAATACTAGTGGTTTTTCACAGGGGAGGTGGGAGCGAAGTGTTGTTGATTCCATTGGTAAAATCCAGGGGAGTTTTTCTGTTGTTGTGTGTCCCCTCCCCCTAGGCTACCTTGAGCGTCTGCATCGTCGCTTGGAAATCGTCCCGGGCTCATTTCCCCAATGTTCTCTTTGATTCTTCCAATACCGGCACCTCTGTCCTGCCTTCCCAGGCTTCAAACTTGGCTCTTCGTCTTCCTACAGCTCTGTTCGGACAGACAGCCCAGTGCCAGATTGTTCGCCTCGCTTCTGGTTTGACACTGTTTTAGGGTTTTGCTTTGGGGGAAGGAGAGCCCCATCTTGGGATAAGGTCTTATTAGAACTTACTTTACTTTATACTTAGGTCTGCTTGTCGGGGGGGATATTGGACAAGATAGATCACGAGGGGGGGGAAATGGATAATCATTATGCCAGGAGTCCCAAGAAACACCTGTTGTGACCGGAGTCTGCAGGCCTGGCATGGAAGGACAGTGTCGATATAAAACGACCACTCCGTGCTGTTACTTAAGGTTCATAAGTGACAACATAAACACAGCAGGACAACAGTCCAGAAAACAGTCCGGGGTGGGGGAGGGTTTATCAGGATCTGAGATATTCTAAATTCTAATCCTAATTTAACTGCTCTCAAAAATGGGTCTGGGACGCCTGGGTGGCTCAGTTGGTTAAGCGGCTGCCTTCGGCTCAGGTCATGATCCCAGCATCCTGGGATCGAGTCCCACATCGGGCTCCTTGCTCAGCAGGGAGCCTGCTTCTCCCTCTGCCTCTGCCTGCCACTCTGTCTGCCTGTGCTCGGTCTCTCTCCCTCTCTCTCTGATAAATAAATTTTAAAAAAATAAATCTTTAAAAAAAATGGGTCTGGGGCCACGAGTAAAATGGGAGGCATACGCTGCCTTTGTTTTCATCACTTGATCAAAATGACGTCTTGCCAACAGCAACCTCGGTCTTACGATAAAGCGCACGGTGCACGCAGAAAAGCTGCATCAGAGAATTCCCCTCTAGCGGGACCTTGCCTCTGGCCTACTTTAGGGATGCGTATCCTTGCTCCTCTCCCCTCTCTTCTTCTATCTTGCAGTTTCACTTCACCAAAGGCTTTTCTTTTGAAATATTTCTAAATTCATCTCTGGGCCTCCCATGTCTCATTGTTCTCATTCAGGCTCACATCCCACAAGTGGCTGGTCTGACCTGCTCCAGTTGATTCTTTTTTCTTCGTCCGGCCCCTCCCCTCTCTTGCACCGAACACCAGTGGGAGACTGGATTCAGTTTACGTGCCATCCCACATCTCCCCGAGCCAGCTCACAAGCCCCCATTCCCCAACGTGGGCCGTGACCATCTGCCTTGTTCCCTAGAACGCTGGTTCTGATACAGTCACCAAGCTCGGCTGTGACAGCCCCAGCCACCACTGGCCCGTGTGCAGGACCAGCCTGCGCCTTTGCCCTCCCTGGGCTGAGCACACGTAGGCTCCGGCTTCCCCAGCTGCTGCTCCGGCACAGCTGACCCAAGCCAGAGGCAAGGGGATGGTAGCACCTCACAGAGCAGACTGGGACCAAAGGAGTCAGGAGACAGGAAGGGGCCAGTGATTAAATTGTCTGCACCCCACACACCCATTCTATGAGTTATTTCAAGATGCCCTAGGTTCGTACAGCCTCTCTGAAGATGTCCCGAAGGGTAGAGCAATCGGCTGTTTCCAGGGGGAGCTACGGCTGGCTCCGGGTGCGTCCTCAGATACTTGGCTTCCCTGGACTCTCTCATTCTTGATCCCCTGGAAATACACTCCCCAGTAAAGCACTGATCCGTATGCTTGCCTGAGGCATTATTTTGGGGGAACTTGTGCTAATAATCTCATAACCTTTATAATCTCCTCTCTGGCATAATGACCTGCAAAGCTTCCTCTGCTGAATGCACTGGTGTTCAAAGAACTCTGTGCTTCACTCCCACCCCTGACCCATCTTCTCTTCACCATTTCTAACTTCCTGAGTGCGGGCCACACTCCGCTCACGCACAGCGTAGACCGTACCTTCATGGCTGCTGTTTACTACTTCCTGTATTTTGGTCACAATTCTACGCATTCATGTCTTATCTTTCCAGTTACATTGTGAATGCCTAAGAGATAGGGACCATGTCTTGTATATCTTGACATCCTCCCTGGCTTCTGCAACAGTTAACAAGAGATTATATGTTAGCTGATGATAAAAGTTACGTATATATGACCGTATTTCTTCTCAAGGATAAAAACCCCGAAGTAAACAGTCACAGCTGTAATTAAGCAAGCACTAATGTGAATGACGTTTAGAAAGAGTCACAGTCAGATTTCAAAGAAACGGAAAACGTTTTTAAAGGAAAATACAACATATGGATCAGAAGAACATAAAAGAAGACCCACTTCCTACTATTTTTCCTAAGGGATCCCTAGCTCAAATCAAAATACTAGTTAACAGTCATCACATGATAATTTTTGATTAAAAAGTCCCTATAAAATCCTCATTTTTATGGATGACGTAAAGCCAAATGATATTCCCGTTAGATTTGTCATCTCTTGTTCTCCAATGACAATAACAAACCATAACACCTATTTTGTATGGTGTTTAATAATTTTCAAAGTACTGCCCCATGTGTGTTTACCATCAGTTCTTCACAGACCTGTGAGGCAGGGAAGGCTCATGTCCTCATTGGGTTAGAGTGTGAGAAAGGGGGTTGGGATTTGGGATGAGCCTAACGTCACAGATGAGTAATGTCTCTCTTGGAGGAGAACCTGCATCTTCTGATTGCGAGTCCAGAGCTCTGCTCAGATTTTCCTCAGAAAGAGTTGACTGAGTTTGCTGTGATCAAAATAGAGGAGCATGCAGTCTTGTGAATTCTGTGGAGAAACTCCACACATGAGTGAGTTGGGGATAGCCATGTGACCTCTTGCCTGCAACCAAGATCCTAGCTTCTAAGTACTCTCTGGGTTACTACCTGGCCCTAAGACATAAAAATCTGAGATAGCCCCGAAGAGCAAATTAAAAATACAAGGAAATCAGAAAGGTACAAACTTAAATCTTAATTTAGTCATTTATAATTTACAAACCCTCAAAGGAGCTCAGAATTTAGGTTTTAAAGCAGGTGGTAACACTGTGGTTCCATTTTAAGGTCATTTTCTGTCACCAGGTGGCTGACACAAGTGGAGAATGCTGAGATATAGCCAAGGACTAGTGTCACTTTTCTCTCAAAAATGAATATAAGACACTCAGCTTTAAGACCGTGTGTGTAAGTAACTTATCAGCTAAAAACTGTGGTATGAGATTCCTCAGGACCTAGACACAGGCGAATGGGAAAAAAGAACAAACTTGCCAGAATGTGTTAGGGACCACCCTTGTTGCTGTGCCCTGGGCAGTGCACTGACGGTTGGAAACACTGGGGGTTTAACAGGCACATCCGGGAGGTGGGCGTGTCACGTAAAACCCATCTCGGCGACTACTGTGCAGCAGTTTGGGTGGGCAAGAAAAGATCGTTTTCTTGAAAGTCTTAGTCATCCTGAGCCGAGAATGTCAAGTGGAAAAAGGCTAAAGAAAGATTGGAGGTGGGGGAGGGAAGCTTTACAAATAGGAAGCATTCCGCCCAAGGACAAGGCGCAAAGCTCGCAGGTGCTCCCGCTGGTTTCCAGAACCATTCATGTGCTATGGTTTCCAGCTCCCATCCCATGCTGCCAGCTCGGGCTTCAAATGGGTTCTCCCTCGACGTCTAATTTAAAACCTTCTATATCTGAGCAGTGAGTCTGTCTCCCGTGGTAGGAACAGTGACTCCAACTGCCAGGTCCTGAAATGGCTGCAGATGAATCTCCTGGGGAAATTGTTGAAATGTGAATTCCAAGGTCCTGGCCTGAAGCTTCTGCTTTGGTACGCCTGGGAGGGAGCCTGAGAATGGCCCTCCTGACTGGTTTAGGAACAGTAGGTCTGCACTCAAATCCCATGGCCTTTAACGCAATCTCTGTGGCCTCCTCTCGTTTCCCAGGCTTTCCCCCACAGCCAACACCGGTGGAGGAACACAGGAGACCACGACTTCATCTCACAGAACAGCGTCCCACAGGGACACGGGCTTCTGGTCATGCACAAAGCGCCAGCTCTGAGGGAGGGGTCTTGTCTATGTTGCGTCGGTGGCTTGAAGTTTCACTGTAGCTCACTCACCTCTAGGACCATTCCTGCCTGCCCTTGCGGTTTGGGGTTTGTTGCTTCCTGTGCTCCCGGGAGCTGTCACGATGCCGCGGCTCATAGAACCAGACGCGGCCTGGCGGAGAGTGGCCGGATGTGGTGTCGTTTGATAAGCAGCTTTTATGACCCAACGGCCTCGTACGTGTGAGGCCGGCCTGGGCTTCGCCGGCTACCAAGACTCCAGAACCCATTAGAAGCGAGAAATTTGTTGGAAAGACAGAGGCAGGGGTTTCTTCAAAGAAAGGGAAGCAGAGGGAGGACTAATGTTACTGCCTGGGCAATTTTGCCATATTAGGGAGAGCACAGAGAAGTCTGGACGCACAAGAAACATGAGGCATATTCTGGTAAATAAGATAAAATTATTTTAGGACGAGTCACAGGTTAAAAGCGGATAGGTAACATACCAGGAGCATCTAAACCTTCCTTAAATATTTAAGGAAGGTTACTCCTGAGCTTACTCCTGGGGCCCTGAGCTTACTCCTGGGGAAGCAAAGTCATCAGATATGGTCCCTGGTACTAAAGGGGGAAAGGAGGCATAAAAAGACAAACCAAAATACAAAACTGTGTGTTTGAATATCTGCATGAGACATTCAGACATAAGTGCCATAGAAGCTCAGAGAAAGGAAATACCACCAAGAAAATGGGGGGCTTGATATAAAGGGGTGGGACTGAAAGATAAGAGAAAAAAATCTGTTCACCCAGTATACACCGTGTCCACCAATTCCAAATTTACTTATATCCCCTAGAGCAGTGCTGTCCAGTAGAAGAATGTGGGCCATATAGTATTTAACTTTTTTAGTAGCCACACTTTAAAAAGAGAAACAGATACAATTAATTTCAATAACATTTTATTTAATCCAACATATCTAAATATTTAGACTCGTAATCAACATAAACTTACTCATGAAATATTTTGTTTTCCATACTAAATCTTCAAAGTCCAGTGCTTTTTTTTACACTTATACACCTCAGTGTAGACCAGCTCCATTTCCCATGCTCAGGACACACAAGAGCAGTGGTTACCAGGCTGGACAGCACAGACCTAGTGAAACTCTTGAGCATTGAGTAGGAAGAGATGTATACTGGGATAAACTTTGAGGCACTGTTTGTTATAAGACAGAGAAAAACAGGCAATGACCCAATGTCCATCAAAAGAGGGAAATGGGTAAATAAATCACGAACAAAACAACTGAAACATTGCTTGGTTTCATGTTATATTCATGTCTGCAGTGACCTCGAGGAGGGAGGAGGTGGAATGGGCTGGAGAGAGAAACAGATGAAAACTGGATCTGTAATTTTCCATTCTTTGAAGATAGATTAAAATGAATATAGGAAGGTTCATCTCTGTTCACTGAGGATGGCAGATGTGTGCGCACTCACAGTGTCACCCTTTGCTCTTTTCTGTATGTATACAAACTTTTAAGTAATTTACAAAAGGAATAAAATTCATTGAGGATTTGGAGGTGGCAAGGCATAGGCATTCAGAATACAGGCTCTTCCAACAAAGAGCGGAACGGGGTGGTCCCAAGTCAAGGACCGTTGGGGGTGGCAGCTCGACCATAAACTGAAGACGTGGGAGGGAGAGAGAAGACTGAATAAGAGCCAGCGACCGAGCCTTACGTGCCCTCACACCTCCCTGACAGCCCAAGTTCAACTGCACTGCGGGCAGGTGTTGACAGACCAAACATTTTCACAGGGGAAATGGAGGAGGGATGCTCCGGAAGCCGCAGTGATACTCAGTGGGTTCACCCTCTCGACTACCTGGCCTTGGGGTTGATGGGGTACGTCGAGAACTTAGCTATACTGTTGTTTACTCATACTGTTGCTTCTCAGCATCCCCATGGTCAAATGGCCTGCAGCGACTTTCACACCAGCCCCTCATGCAAGCATATGTCTTACAGAATAGCACGCAGTCACAAGCAAACCTAAATTCTTCATAGGACTTTTCCCAACTGCCCTTATGATCCAGTGTCCCCTGCCTCCCAGAACCTTCCCCTTGTACCCTCCAGAGAAGGTCTCCATGTAGCATACCAAACTCACCCCTTCTGGTGGGATTGACCAAACTTGCCCTGGCCTGCAAACCCTAAAGCACTCCATCCACAGACGCTAATAAAGGCATGTGCCCTGCGGTCCTGCCTCTCTCTGCCTGTACCCTGCCTTGACTTCCCCATGTGACCCCTTGAGGGGTGCCATGTACTCTTCTAGGACTCTGGGTAATAAACTATCTCAGTTTTTCCTGTGGTCTGTTGCTGAACTCGATTCACCATCCAACACCCTATAATAAAGTCCAACATCCACTTAACAAATTATTCCACTTGTTAATTTAACATTATAATAAAGTGTTTTTTAAAAAAGCCTCCGCTTGGTGGTGGGAAATCAGGGTCCACGGGGGCTGCCAGGGTTAAAGGAAAGTAAGGAAGTAGCACAAATGTTCAGAGAAGATGTTGAAGATACGGAGGACTTTGCTGCTCGTGACGGGAGGCTGTGCACACATGGCAGGAGCTCAGGATTGGATCAGATCAAGAAACACACTGAGCCATAAAGATGGGAGTCATCACGGACTGAAGAGGCTTTCTCCTTTGGCACCAACTGACCTTAGCAGAGATGGGAGGTAGGACAGGATTTGTTCTGATCATTTCTGGGGGAAAGAGGAGTTAAAGAGTGTCTCCAGAGTCTGGGTCCTGAATAATTTGTTTGCTGGTATGTGGATTTCCTGTGGTCTGTTGCTGAACCGCGATGCGAAACCCTATACTCCACTTAACAAATGTTAATCCAACAACACAGTAATCATCTTTAGATTACTTTTGACTTTGGACTATTTTAACAATGCTGTGAGGAGAGATGATACAACATACCATCAAAGGCACTGGATTCAGGCTCTTTATCCTCCACTCTTTATGAAACCTTGAACAAATTAATCTCCTGGTGCTTTACTCTCTTTAGCTGAGCAATGGGGGAATACTAGTATCTAACCACCTCACAGAGTTGGGATAAAGAGTTAATATGCATGAAGTACATAAACAGTAACTAGCATATGGTGCACACTTACTAAGCATTAGTCATGGACACTACAGTCCATTTGCTAGATATTTCCTTGCATCTATGATTACTTCCTTAGGATAAATTCTTGGCAATATAATTGTTGGGTAAGAAGGCATACAAAGTTTTAATGCTTTTAATACAACCTGCCAAAATATGCACCAGAAGCTACTTTAAATCTCCTCTACTATATCATCAAATACTGGTATTATTCCCACGTACCTACGTCACAATGCCTGTCAACCCACCACCCACCCAGCAAACAATAACGGGTTCCCCCTATATACTCACCGACTCAGAATGCAGGTGTGGTACCTGGTAATCTGTATTTTAAAGACACTCCCACTTGAGTCATACTGTACAGTTTAAAAACCATTGCTCTAGAATTTTATCAATTGAGAAATCAATCAATTGCCATAACATTAGTTTTCCCAACCTCTTTGTAATATCAACACCTCAGACCAGGATCTTTTTGAAACTCCCCTTGGCTTCTAGAACCCCTCCAGAAGAGGTTCTACCTCTTCTCCTATTTCTATGTCACCCTTTCTCCCCATTTAAGGAAAAAGAAAATGGATTATTCCATGTAACTGGGAAGTCTTTAACAGCGCGGGCTGCAGACACATTGTCCAACAGAAATATAACATGAACCATGTAAACTAGGGGCCTAAAGTAATTCATCTCCTCCCATCATTGACTTGGTTGCTCCCTATGTGGCCCGAGTCTCAGACGGACTCTCTGGGAATTGAGGTGCTGGAAGCCTCTGACTCACATCCTTGAGGCTTAACAAGCCCAGGGGTGACTCGGGGCGGGGGGGGGGGGGTATATCCAGGAAACCTAGAGAAGGAATCTTCCCAGTCTGGAAGTAATCCAGGGGCAGAGTTACTACATCAAACCCAGCGGAGTGTCATGTTTGCATTCCCAGCACATCCCTATCTACCAGCTCCTTCCCAGCCGTCTTCGATTTCTCTCGCTCCTGCAGCTCTCACATCCAATCAATTATGGAGTGAGGCCGATTTAATCTCCCCAGTCATTCTCAGGTCTGTCCTCTGTCTTACCTGCTATGACCCCAGTTCAGGCTCTCATCATCTCTTGCCCAAATCTTTTAATAGCTGTCTGTTTAGTCTCCTTTCTTCACTTTTTACCACCCTTGGATTCCTCCTCTATACGTATCCAGATGCAGCCCATTTCCTTGGTTAATGATGTGATGTGCTATACCACTAGGACAGTCAAAACTCCCTGGCATACGAAATCCTCTAAGACCTTCCAGAACCACCTCCTGATCACCTTGCATGACCAACCATGTTTCTATGTCCATGTTTTTCTCTGCCTGTTGCATTCTTACCACCCTGCCCTGCCCAGACCATACCATATTTTTCTTCCTTCCCAGCCATCTGTAGGGTCTCTGCACCTTCCCAGCTTCCTCCACATTGCCAATGGTACACTTTTAAACACAAGCCTTAACTAGAAAAACTGCAACATCTCATTATCCACTTGTATTCACATGTCCCCTGGGATTCAAGACTATAATAATTAGCATGGTTCAACACAGCTGAAAATTAGCGTGGTTCAAGATAGCTGATACGTTGGGCTCTAACCCTCTGCCCATCTCTCCACACCAGGTCACTGCTCTAGCCGTGCAGACCATTTCAATGCCCCCATGCCTGTTTCTACATTCTCCCTATATGGAATGTTTCCAATATTGACTTTTAGAAACCCTTCTCAACCTTCAGAGCCCTGGATTTTTTTCATGAAGACTTCTTAGATTTCCCTACTCAGAAAAAACACTCTGTGCCTCCACTGAGGTCTGTCCATACCTACATCACAAAAATGACCACAGCCTCGTTAACGGACTGGTTAGATGTGCACCAACGTCAGCCCCAACGGAGTGGGAGTTCCACTACTCACCAATTCTATAACTTTGGGACAAATATGAGCCTAAGTTCTCATGTGCACACGGAAACATTAATGCCTGCCTCCCACGGTTATCTTAAAAATGTGACAATATGTATAAAGAAATTAGAAGAGTTCCTGGCACATGAGGAGTTTGTTACTTGTTCCTGGACTTGCTCTGAGCCCTCTCTGAACACCTCCCATCCCATCTTCGTCACAGCACCTGCATTTTGGAGTCCAACTCCCTGGGACCAAGGCCCAGCTCTATCACTTGCCAGCTGTGTGGTTTTGGGCAAGTTCTTTGCCTTCAGTGTCTGTTTTCCCATCTGCAAAACGAGGATAATAAGAGCACCTGTCCAATTGGGCTGTCATGAGGAGGAAGTAAGAGAAATATAGCAAAACCTGAGGACAGTGCGTGGCATAAAGTGCTCAGTAAGTACCAGTTACAGTTACTAAGTCTTCATTCCGAGTCTAACACAGCAACTGGGGGACAATGCTCAGTAAATGTCACACTGTATTGAACCCTGTGTTTCTCTTTGCAGTGTAACTTAGGTGAGGTTCTTTCCTGCATTAAGAATACTGACCTATTCCATTATAATTTAGGTATTGTCTGTAGATAATCCCTGTTTATAAATTGTCAAGCTGTTGCCCTCACTCATTGCTTGGCGAACCATCACTGAGTGAAAATGCGGGTACAATTCAACTATGGGTGGTTTATTTAGTCTTGAACTGGATTATCTGAACTCACGGGATATTATTATATACATGTAATTTGATTCATCTGCCTATAGCCTGTCAAATGAAAAGCACCCTTTCAAAAAAAAAAGTACATTGAAATACGTTTACATTGATTTTGAGATAGTTGTTTGCAATAAAAATGAAGTTATCACTGAGAAAGGTAACAAGGAAGTAGTATTACCAAAAAACACCAAAATAAGCAAGATATCATCCTCTCATTTCTATAAATGTTTTGCAGAATTATTCTATTTCTGAATTAATGAATTTTTTTTAAACAAACAAAATCCCTAATCTATACTGACAATTGGGGCAGGATGAGATATGTTCCCTAATTCTCTGAGTTTCGTTCTGGAATTTGAGTTATCTTACAGCTTCAGAAGGAAGCAACTGCTGATTATTGAGGGAGGCAGACAGGGGCATTGGGAGGCATATGGAAGAGCAGCCAAGACAGCCGTTCCTACCAACAACGGCCCTGTTGAAGAAGCACTTACATTAAAAAGATGCGAAGGCAAAAAGTTAGAAAGGAAAACAAACACATTATAAATACTCAAAATTTTAATGAAGAGTTTTTCAACATTGGCACCATTGACGTTTGGGGCTGGGTAATTCTTTCTTGGGGAAGGAGGCTGTCTTGTACATTGTAGGATGTTTAACAGTTTCCCTATCCTCTACCTACTGGATGCCAGTAGCACGCCCTTGCTAGTTTTATAGTTTTGACAACCAAAAATGTCTCCAGACATTGCCAAATGGGCAAAATCACCCTGGCTTGAGAATAACTGCTTTGATGGGAGAAAATTAGCAAAAGTATTAGGTGGGACATCTTATGGGTTTTTTTAAATATTCCCTCTTTTTCAGTATTTTTGTTGATTTACACAGACTTATCAAAAAACTATCTATACTACTAACAAAAAGACCTGGGAACATGGTAGCTTGGCCCCAGTGGTCCTCTGTCTGGAACGGGGTGATGAAGGTAGAGGGGAGATGAGGAAAGAAGGGTCACCTAACCTGGTTTGGGCAGCCTATGAAATGCAAGACACTACAGAGGGCATAGCACTCCAGCACACTCAGACTCTGTTTTAAAGGAAACTATAGTCTCACGACAAGTGACTTCTAGTGTTCTCATCTGTTGCTTTTTCCTTTTAATAAACACCTGGTTGGTGTTTGTCTCAGTAACAGAGGTCATGATAAATCATGGTCTGCCATCTTAAAGTGGGACTGTTCAAGGAAGGGACGGACATACAGCTCATTCCTCCATAATACTTCACTGAAATTGTTTTAGGAAATTAACAGTTATATTAATTGCCTAAAGACGAGATTCCCTGGTCTTCCTCAGGACATTCCCCTAAATTTCTTCTTTAAAATGGGCAGTAGAAATGCTGAAATTGGGATAAAAACTTTAAACTTCCACATAATGATGAAATTAACTTATAACGATGCAAAAAAATATTTCCGCATACTGCATTAGTAGTAGTTCTGTTATTTTGAAGTATGAGGGAGGAATAAATAAAGGAACAAATAAAAGTCTCAAACAGGGGCACCTGTTGGCTAAGTGTCTGCCTTTGGCTCAGGTCATGATCCCAGGGTCCTGGGATGGAGTCCCCCACTGGGCTACCCGCTCAGTGGGGAGTCTGCTTCTCTTTCTCCCTCTGCTCCTCCCCCTGCTCATGGTCTCTTTTCCTCTGTCAAATAAATAAAATCTTTAAGAAATAAAAATAATTTTTAAAAATGTCAAACAGACATGGGTGCTCCAAATGCTTTCATGTTCTAAGTAATAAAAGGAACTGGCATAAACCCCATGGCACGAAAGTTCCCAAGGATTCCTATTTCTTTAAAACTAGAATACGTCTAAAGATGTCTCTCCTGCCTGAACTACAAACAGGCGTTTATCTGCCTGTTATAGTTTGTCAGCCCTCCACTTCTGAAGCAACTCACTGTTTCCTCTGATGACAGATATGCCTGTAGTCATCATTCAGAGGGTGTTACGGTTAAATACGTATTTAGCAACAGGAAAATGCCAAAATCCTAGGACAACAGCAGGAACCAGTAGACATGGTATATCAAGAAATGAAGCTCTTGAAATAAATACTGGGATAATACTACTACTTTGATTTCAGGTATGACCTTAAGTCATCAACTCCCTTTGCCTTCTCCTAACCCACTGTCTCACTTTAGTTACACAGATCTTAATTCATAGGAAGATTTTTTGCTACTTGTTGAAAAACAAATGCACTCTAGGGACGCATGGGTGGCTCAGCCAGTTAAGCTGCTGCCTTCAGCTCAGGTCGTGATTCCAGGGTCCTGGGATCGAGCTCCTGCTCAGCAGAGTCTGCTTCTCCCCCTCCCACTGCTGCTCCCCCTGCTCGTACTCTGTCAAATTAATACAATCTTGAAAAAGAAAAAAAAAGAAAGAAAGAAAGAAAGAAAGAAAGAAAGAAAGAAAGAAAGAAAGAAAGAAAGAAAAAAAGAAAACCACACACAAATGTACTCTTAAATTCTAGGAGCCCCTCTTCCAGCAGCGGTTTCTGTTACACACGCGTACGTGTCACTCAGCTGTGCCAACACGGAGGCAGCCTGGCAGTCCCACTGCAATTCTCACACTGGTCTCGGCACCCACTATGGGCACATACGCATCAGACCCTCAGTTCCTCCAGGTCGTATCAAGGAAACGTGGGTAAATACCTGCCCTTTCTTACCTGACACAGTGGTCCTGAGCTTCATGAAACAAAATGTAGTTGTCAACAGAAAAGGCAGTGTTCCTACCAGAGCGGCGGCAGGCCTGCGCTCCTAACATGCGAGTTAGAGTCCGAGTCTTCCAGCTCAGGCAGCTTCTCGGTTCATGCCTTACAGAGAGCTGGCCGTACTGTGTCCCCTGCTGTTGAAATGTGAATACATTAGGTCGTCAGTTAAAAGAATAAGAACTACACTAGGGACAGTGCCTCTTATTATTGAAGGTAAAAATACTGAAGTAAAAATCTAAAAATCTTCAAAGACGAGGCGACTACCTCCGTGCAGTGAGAGCATGCTTCTGCTTGTGCTGCCCAGAGGAAGGAAACAGAACTCGTCTTAATTGGAACTTCTTGGCCTTGGAACTTTATGACCTACTTCATTTCAGTTTATTTACACTCCTGACTCCCTGAGCTCTCAGCACTCTGGGTCCCTGGGATCCATCTCTTATACTTTCTCTTCATGTATTCCCCCCCAAGCAACACAAAAAACTTTTGATTAATGTCAGAAACTTCTTAATTCGCTCAATGGTAGCTAAAATAGACTTCAGAAAGTATTAATTGACCTTTTAACTCTTAAGCTACTTGTTTCCAACTGTAGTAAAACTTTTGACTCCCCTTAAAGGAATGCCATGCATCTCAAACCAGATTTCTCCTTCGTTTCTTTTTCTTTTGGGGGGAAGGGGTGGTAGTAGTTACAGCAGGTTGTATGATGGATAGAAAATGTCTTTATTCTCAAGAAGCATGTTCTCCAACACAATGGTTCTCAGGTACAGAACTTACTCATTTTTCTGTTTTGAATTCTTAGAATGTCAATTCATAACCCACAGCTGATGTTCAACTGATGTTTGTTGAATTCAGTCACCTTGCTTTGGATCAGTCGGGCTGACAGGAAGGATCTGCTAGCATCCTCAGTGCCCTGAGATCCATCCTTAGCTGTCCTCCCTGAAAATACTCTTCAGACAGAGAAGCTTGGCCATGTCTGTGAATCCAACCCCTCCTTCATTTCCCCAGCCTCCAAGACCCCCAGATGAAGAGTGCATTCTTGGATTTGGGGCCATACTTTTTAATTATTATGTAATGTCTTCATATTGATGTCCTAGGATGCTTTAATATGATTTCTATTATTTCCACCTCTGGCTCTGGGGTTTCCATTTTCTAAAAAAGTGTTGTCACAATATACACTATTTCTTAATTCTGAGCAACTGAGGAAAGATACAAGATACAAAATCCATCTTAACCAGGAAGTCCTTTCCATCAAGAGTTATAAAACCTTCTGCTGCATTTTTGGAGATTACCTTTTGACATTAAAATTTTTAAAAAATGCATAATTCTTTTAATTTGAAGAATTTTATATGTTTCCAAAAAAAATCAGTAACTGTCTCACCAATTCAGTAACCACTTTACCAATTATTCTTTTATTTGTATCATACACATCAACATTTTACAGAAAAAAAAGAACCCCTTAATGTTAAACTCCAATTAATTACATTTTCCTCTGATTTTTTTCGATGTAGACACCTAAATTTTTACACAAACATAATCTGTACATAAAATAATGTTTTAACATTTTTGAATCTCATTTAACATTTTTCATATAATTTGACATATATCAATATCAGTTAATGACTACATAACAGTCTACAATAGCAAGACATCAAAATTTATTTATCCATTTCCCAAATCCTGGACTTTTTTTAACTGTGTATGAATGGAATTGCTAGAAGTATCTTTGTACAAGTAGCTCATTTTTCTTTTAAATATTTTCCCGAGCATATGCTGTTCAAAGTGACTTGATCTAGCCAAAAATAGATTGGTTACAGAGCTTTTGATCTAAATCGTTCTTTTAAAAATTACTAATCATGCTATTGGTATGAAGACACATGAATTTTAAAATGTTTTGCTAATATAATAGCATAAACCAGGTCAAAGTTGTTTCAATTTGCATTTTTAGTACTAGGAAACCTGAATATCAATTCCAAGAATTGTCTTTTATTTGTGTCTTTTCATTTGTACTCTATCCTTTCATAAACTTACTTAGTAAAGAGTAGAAACTTTATGGTTTTGCATCTACTTTTTAAAAAATATTAAGCATTTTATCCATGTGTAATATAAGTAGTTTTTTAAGAATCTAATCTCTTCTTTTTTTTCTCCCTTAGTGCCATTTTTCATTTTTCTTTAGTTGACCTCATCTATCCTGCTAGTGATATTTTTCAGTGCCATGAAGTTTCTTTTGTACTGCTGGGATGAGAATTGTAGTCTTTTTATTTTCACCTTTATAATCAACATTTTAATTCATATGGAATGAACTGTCTTATCATATGTAAAGTGGGCCTAATTCTTTTTTTCACACTGACATCCAATGAGTCTTTCTACCAGTAGTTACTACATAATTATTTCTTTCCAACCGGTTTATTAAGTCTTAGTTAAACTTCCTACTTAGCATCAAAGTGTATTTAGAAAGGTTACTTTAGGATTTAAAGGGCAAGACTCTCACTTCTTTCCTCTAAGTTAAAAAGATAAATCTATCTTTCCTTGCCTGTTTTCCTATTTTGCCACAATTCTGTCAAATTATATAAAATAGAAGTTGGAATATTCAGTGCAAGTGTAGTAAATCTCCATATTAATTGTCATCTAGTGGCATTCCTTTGGCTATGATTTCAAACACATTATCTAACTTAATCTTCACAATAATTCTACAAAATATTATTTGTTTTATAGATGGTGAACATATTTTGATAGGTTCAAACCTTAGGCTATACCTAATAGAACCACTTTGCCATATTAATAAATGCATAAATATTAATACCAATTCATGACTTCTATTTTCAGGAAGCTGTAAAGTACCAAAGTCTTTCTTGTTTCATTTTCCTCACTTATAGAAGAGCAAAGAAAGACTATTCACAGCTTATTTGGGCCTAGTATCATCTGCATATTTTTATAACATGTTGTTCAGATCAAAAGATACATTATTAAAAAGCATTACTTTGTTGAAATTTAGCCAAATTCTGCTTCCATGAGCTCCTTTGCTCTAACTTTATTTCTAATTAATCCTAAACTTCACATCTCCCTGATCTGAGAATAGAGTGAGAGGCCGGAGCCTGTGGGCTCTGCTTCCCCGGAAGCACTGCATGGACTTCCATATCGGGACAGCCTGGATTACAACACTGGCTCTTCCCCATACCAGACCTGGGCCAAAGTATTAGTAATTGTCTTTCCCTCTTTGCCTCTTTGTTAAAAACGTATTCAGTAGGATCAGCCTCACAGGGTGGTTAAGACACTGTCACTAGGAAGCACAGGTGCCTAGCACATAGTAGAGGCTCTGGTTTCACAGCACAAGATTGGCTCTGGAGGGCTCTCTTCCTATAGGAATTACCATTCTGGAATGGAAACAGGAGTCTGAAGGGGGAGGCACTTCACCTCTTCTGACAACTCCGCAGGTTTTCACCACTGGAGTACAACAGCTTTGGCTTCTGAGTGCTCTAGAAAAAAAAATGCTTCCATTCTCTAGGTAACAGCTGAGAGGCTGAAGTGATCATGGAGGCGGTCACCTCACTAACTGTGAGTGGGGCACAAGGGAGAAGACATGGTGAATCTTCCTTCCATTCACTCTATCCATCATACTCTGCTGCTAATTAAAGTGGTAGCACCACAAAGTGGTGTATCAGACCCTCACTAAGAAACCTCGGGAAATCTACAGATGGCTTTGAAAAACCACCAGTATCCCAAGTTACAAATGCCTCACTCCATCTCCTCTTAGGAATTTCAAAACAGCCGATCTGTGGTACCTTTTCCTGGAGCAATGTATATATATATTTTTTCTTTTGGCCCAAGTTAGTTGTTGGAAGTTCTTTTCTTTTAGCCCAGCACAGGGCTCTGAAGAAATTTTCTGAAGTAGTAGTAAACCAGAACTAACCTGATCCCGAGATTTCCTTTGGGACAAACTTCCCAAGAATGACCTCTTCAATGATCAGACAATGGACTGTCCACCACTTTCTGTAATACAGAAGATTGTGGTGGCGGCACTGCCTTGCTGGTTACCAGGGCTAAGTAGGGGAACCGAACTGCACAATGTGTTGTAAACACTAGACCTTCACAAGTAAAGGATCACGCAAATTTAATCTTTTAACAGCTGGCACTTGCACGGAGTTGCTATTGCTACTACCACGTCTGTACATTTATATTATATACAAAAGACCCACATAATCTACTGTGTGTGTTTAACTATTCAGAGGCAGAAGCAACTAAAATAATTACAAAAGTAACTAAAATATTCCTTCCATATTATTGTTATTATAGACTAATAAAATCTGAAGGTCATTAGCAGATACATATTACGTCCCTTTAAGCACAGTTGCTAATATGGAACCCTCACTAATACACCCAATACTAAAATAAAACTAACTTTGTCCCATAATCAATCAGTTACTGATAGGATAACAACAACATCCGATAACTGAATGTCTCAGAATTAAAGCAACATCTGCATATATCATATAACCCGTTCTAATTAATCATATACGAAACAGTCCTTTAAGTAAAAATATTCTGATGCCAGGATGAATGTCCAATGTAGCATTTCCAGTTTGCTCTTTTCTAGTTTTGAAGGTGCTTCTCTGGGCTTTCTAGGTTTTTACTTCCCTCAGAGGAGTCTACTTTCGCCATGATTATATTATTGGTTCCAGGAGCCTCTGGTTGCTTATCATCACCATCAAAGATAATATCTTCCGGATTTGGAGGTGGGGGGCAGAATTCTTCATTGGGAAAGATCTCCTGGAAAAGCGTTTCAGCTTGCTTGACTGCATGCTCATTTCCCAGTGCGCAGTCAGGCCCAGAGCAGACGTAAACATTGGAAGGTAAGCCCTCATATGAGCTTCTGCTGATGCCCGAGGAGTCTCTCATATTGAAATAAAGAGCCCACAAGAGTCTTGGCTTTGTACATTCTTCCTGGTCTGTTTCTGTTTCATTGCATGGGGTGAATAATTCCTTCACTACTGACTCTAAGTCTTCTCTTGCTGTTTTAGAAGATGCACAGGTCAGATGTACCAGATAGGTGTCTTTCATGCACGTCATGGTTGAAGAACATAATTCGGTGACACGAACCGCACATGTTCCTGATTCCACTGGAGGCACTACCAAAATGGAAATCTGCTGATCTGAATCTGCCTTTAGTATAGAATGATCTGTAATAAGCACTGCCCTGGAGATCTGCTTATACTGCACATTTGAGCATGTTTCCTCAGAAAGGTAACTGTCCTCCACAATAAAGTATTTAGCATTTATCCTTTGACCTAAGTGATCTATAATTGCTTTACATTTTCCAGAATCTTTGTCAACTACCAGGCATTGAACTTTGTGACGAAGACAATAGATTCCACCAAAAACTGCACACATCCTGCAGAAACACTGGGGAATTTCTCCTTGCCCATACAAGGGAAATAAAAAAGGGGTGTTGCCAAACCGTCCAAGACACCGAAGGAAGTTTTTCGTCGCTTTAAGGCCATCTATTGTACTGCAAGATGATTCTGTCATTGCAATTGAATGCAGCACAAAATGTTGGAGGTTGGGGGTTAATTTTTTAGCTTGTAAGTACTCTGAAAACGAGCATTGCACAAAAGCTTGGTATTGATCAGGATGTTGTTCATAGTCTAAACAAAACGTAAGAAATTTCATTAGTATCCTTTTTTCAACCATAGTAAGTTCTTTGCTATTAAAGACATCTGCTCTGGAACAAGGGACCTGTTCTACTTTTCCTTCACGGAATGCAAGAATCCTAGTGACGTTTTTAAATTCTGCATAACGACTAACATTTGATTTGATTAAGAGATCAATTAGCAACCCTTGAGAATACAGCAGCTTTGATACCAAATCAATATTAAACCTCCTGCTTTCTTTAACTATTTGAGAGTAGGTAATCTTCTTTCTCTTTGGTTGGTCAGTGCCGTCTTTCTCTACAGGTTTCTTTCCATCTTTATCTCCATCTGAAACTGTGGGCATACAGGTTTCATCTCCACAGCGCTCTTCCTTTGCCAAGGTGTCCTCGACATCAGTTACTTCCAGTGAAACTTCTCCTTCGCTTTTTGGAGTGTCTTCGGCGGGCGTTTCACAGCTGGCGGCATATAATGAGTGTGTTTCTTCAGACAAGCATGCAGAATGCAGAGGGTTAGGGGCGGGGCTGGATGTTGCTGAGGAAGGACTTTCCTGCGGAGCCTCCACCTCTTCAACACCGTCATCCACATCCTGGCTGGCGCAACAAAACACTTCCGCGTGTTGGATGGTTTCGTCCTTCTTGCGAAGAGCGACAGCTTCTTCTGTTTCATGGATCAGGCCTTGCCATGTGGCAGTACTTTCTTCCACAATGTCACTGTTTTGCTGATACTCCTTCAACCAGGAGAGCAATCCCGAAAAGCTGAAACTTGCCCAGTTTCCTCCATAGTAGCTTCTGGAATCAAGATGCAGAACCCTCTGGCCACTTCTTGAACACGCAGCTGCAAGGATGGATTCAGGCAGACCTGTCCCTATTATGACCACATCAAACTCTGTAGGAAGCTGGTCCGCCATTGTGGGAGATAAAGCTTCGGGTGACAACTGCTGACAAAGGAGATGCGTGGGAGTCTAGGCTGAGGGCTCCACTGAGCTGTGCATACGCCGTAATCCAATCTCTCCTTGTGACAGTCTAGTTCATCCCAGAAGTACTAAGGTTGTAGGTCCTAGCCGTTTAACAGTTACCCTTTCTTAATATTGTTTTCCTTATAGGTCAGTAGCATAAAAATATGATAAAGTATATCTAATCACATCTGAGAACACTAAAACGGATGTGTGGTTTTCATTCCTGCATTTCATCTTAGCAGTAAATGTCAAAATGCATCACACATGCATTTGTGACTGGAACTCTTCTCTGAAAGAAGAAAATTCAAGAAAGAATACATCTGTAAACAATATTAACAGAAAAGTAATTTCATGCAACAGCAATTACAATGACTCCACTGGAGTCCGACTTGTTATCAGGACATAAGCCTCTAGGAAAGCAAATCATTAAATGCTTTCTTACATATTTTCTAATTTCTCAAAAATGAACAGTAGAGATTTATCCCTCCAAAACACAGTAATGAGGAAGTAACATCATAATGCCCCATAAAAACAATTTTCATAATACAGTTCTGTACCTTTTGCTTTTGATAAAATTAATATTTGAATAGAACTATACAGAACTGTGAGCTTAGACTGTAAGAAATGTGTGGTTCTGCTGTGTTTATGGAAACAGACTATACACTATGTGCACAATGTCATGATGAGGAATATTTCTGTGGCCAATTAAGCCTATGGGTGATTTTAGAACAGCTGAATGAAAGACATTTCCATGCAACAAGCACCCTTAGGATCCCGTGGTAGCATCGTGAGACTGTTTCAACTGAATTAACCAGTCAGATTATTGCAAAAGGATTATTTCAGTAAAACAACTAGCATTTTGAGATATTTAGGTGCAAAAAAGGTTTACTGTAGGGAACATGCATTTTAAAAAAATACTTATATGAATGTACATATGTGCATGTGTTTTTTTAGGTGTAAGTTAAAAAGGAAAATTCCCACCTTTGTAAGTTAGAATATCTTAACATAAATCACACCTACTTCTAAAATCCAAGTGAACATAGGGTGACTTGCATTTTGCCAGACTCCGGCTCTGACCGTGAATCTCTGTATCACAAGATGAAGGCCCCATCCAAACATCCCCTAAGATTAACATGTTGTTTGCCGTTTTTGAAGGGGGTAGGAGGCAGCAGTGCAAAAAGGCTCTCCCATTAACTTTTGGCACAATACTGATTATATGCCACACACAGAACATTTCTGTGGCACTAGGTGTGGCTAGAGTTGCAACAACCAAGAGGGTGAAAGGCATACTCACCTGAAGTCTTTAGGCTAATGCACTATACGCACCACATGAAGGGGGCCTTTTTATCAGCTGTAATGGTGCAGTTAGAGGAAGAGCTCTTGGAGCCCTAATTTTCCCTATCATTATGCTTGCTGAACTCAACATCAGTACTAAATGGGCCTGCCTAGGCTAAGATGACGAATTAGCTTGGACATCTGTAAAACAAGCCATTCAACTGAAAGTCGGGTTAAATTGACTAGTTCACGGAACAAACCGACTGGTCAGTTTAGTGGAATGGCAATCTCAACAGTCCTCTCTAGTCAAAGCCTCTGCCTCAAGAATATTGGCGATTCCATACTTGTTTTCGGCATTTCCCTGAAAAACCAGGAACTGCGCACTGGTGGGGCAGTTGCAATGCCTACTCATGGATGTGTGTGTGTCTGTGTTACTTATCCTGCCTTCTTCTAGCAGGGTGTGAGGAGGAAGACAGACCCCAGGAAGGTATGGGAAGAAAAGTAACCACAGTGTGTGCTTATTCTTGGCTCAGGAGATAGAGCAGAGGATACAAGGCATAAGGGTTAAAACCAGGCACCTTCTAACCCACAGATATCAAGAGTCCTCGAATAACCAAGCATGTAGGACAGAACAACCTTAAAGAACATGCAGCTCGCTCCCCTATAAGAGAGGTAACAAAACTGACTGCAGGAGAGATTGAGTGACTGGCAAAGTCCACACAAGAGGTTAGCCAGGCCATGGAGTGGAGTCCACTCTTGTGTCATCAGGCCATTGGGCTTTCCACCTGATAGGGCAGCCTTTCCTGGAACCTCTAGAACAAGCAGCCACTTCTGGCATTTTTAGATTTCCTCCCCCTTCAACACGCCACAGTTAGCTCTTGTTCAGGGATGACCACCGGCGAAGCACCCTCCCTTTCTTTGACTTTAACCCTTATCTAGAAGCACAAAGCTTGGAATTTACTTCAGGCAAAGAAATTCTTAATCTTGGCTAAGAACTTTTTCAGTTCCATCACAACCCCACTACTGGCTTGTCTCCCAGGGCCCAAATAAAGTCTTTGACTCTGATCCCAGAGTTTCCACCTCTAATCTAAAAATAAGGATAAAGTCATGGTTGAAAGCAGTAACTATCTGCCCAGAGAAACAGAACAGTCGTCAGGCAAAACACTGTGTGCGGTCAATGTTTCTAGCAGTCTTAGAAAATCCCTCCTGACTAGTATGGCACCTGAGCAGGGGGGAATGAGGGAAGAAAAAGCAACGGAAGGAGACGCAGCAGCAGAATGAGGTCACACAGGCAAGAGATGAGGAAGAGGGTGAATGCTGGTACTAATAAAGAACTCAATACACCCTTGATTTTAAACCCCCAAGCCCAGAGTCCAAATAGAACTGCCCAGCATAGAAAAAGCGCTTCTTGGAGATACGAACTTCAATGTCTGTGATCAAACACCTGTTGCCCAGCCCAGGAAGCATTACTGATGACACTTTAGGGTTAAGCTTCAATCACCCTCCTTAACTGAAAGCTTAGCCCTGCCTAAAAAATCGCCTGACATGTATTTTAAATTAATATAAAGAGTATAAGCACACAGCCATCTGTATCACCAGCTGCATACACTTAACGGCCCCCTCCCAAGTTTCAAATCTTTGTATAAATAAAATTCTCAGACTGCTTATTGAGGAGGAGGGGGAAGTAGTATTAGAATATTAGAAAAACTCAATCAAATAAATGAAATCATGATTCCTATGACAATTTTTGTTTCCTTCAAAATAACAAAAAGTGAATTAAAACAAATATAATATTTGGGTTTGCCACAACATAGGAGGTTGGTAAATAACACAATTTCTGATAATGCTACAAAGATTTTGTTCTCAAAAACCTGCCAAGGTAAGAGCAGTGATAAATTATCAATATATTTCACCTTTTCTTTTTTTCAAGGACCTTTAAGACCTGTGAAATACACATTCCTATTTCACATCTCGTGCAAGTGAAACTCCTGGAGCACACACAATAAAATAATTCCCAAGCTTAGAAAATCACATCTTCAATGATACACGCTTCAAAATGAGCATCTTTCAAAAATGTCAAGTCTCAATGAGACACGAATCTTCCACGGGATTAGGAGTTTTGCTGAAATAAATCTTCAATTAACAATCAAGTTCTACTTTAATGAAATCTACCGGCTGCACAGCTAACTGTCCATCTGGGGTGGGATTCTGAGCCAGCTGTAATCCCACCTCAGATTTTGGGGCGCTGGAACCCCTAAGGAGAAAAATTCAGTAAAAATAGCTTAGAAGGCCACATGCCGATTTGCATTCTGAGAACCTGAAGGAAGCTCTCACTTCTAGGAAGCCTTCAAAGGTTTACATCTGCTAATGAGCAAAATTAAAGAAAAAAAAAAAAGTACACCCTGCCACTCTGCCACAAACAGTACTGAATTCAATCTCTTCTCATCACCCTCTCCAGCCTTCATGAGTTACTTTTTCTTGAATCTGTTGACGCTACAGCCCTTCGTTTCCTTCCTCAAAGTGTAAAGCCGCGGTTTCGTGCCCTGTTGAATTGTATTAGGGGCGAAAACAGACATGAAAGGAACTGGACAGCGGATGGAGCGGGTCGGGGAGGGGCTGGGGCCAAATCCGGGCTGGGGTTTAGGGCCGGCTGCGGGGACAGGAGCGGTCACAGGGCCAGAGCCGCGGCCGCCGTGGAGCGGGAGGAGGTGAAGCAGAGAAGGGAGGCCATGCAGCTTGGGGCGGACGAGGGGCGGCGAGAGCGGTGCGGGCGGCAGAGGGGACGCGCGGGGAGGCGCCGAGGGTGCGCTGGGTGGCCAGGGGACGCACAGAGACGGTGGCAATGCGGGAACGGAAGTTTGCAGAGGGGAGAACGCTTTCTCCTCCCAGCCCAACTCACCGAAGAGGCTGCTGCTAAACCCGTCCCACACGCAGCCCACGGTGTCCCAGACCCAGCCGTTCCTCAGGCAGGACACGAAGGTAAAGGTGACCCCGAAGAGGGAAACCAGCAGGTCGCTGAGGCTGATGTTGACCAGCAAGAGGTGGGTGGGAGTGCGGAGCCGCGGGAACTTGTAGTAGAGGACGAGCACCAGCAGGTTGTTGCCGACGCCCAGCAGCCCGAGGCAGCCGAGCAGCAGCGCCAGGCGCTCGTACGTGCCCGGGCTGAAGAGAGGCGCGGGGCTGAGCGTCCCCGCCGGTCCCGGCCGCTCGGCGCCGGCGGCCCCGCCGCCCTCCCAGTGGCCCTGGCCGCCGCTACGGTTCCCCGAGTACATGGCCCGGCGCCGGCGCGCTCGACGGACGAGGCGCTCAGCCTCCCGCGCGGCCCGTGGCGCGTTCCGCACTGGGTGGAGCTCCACCTCCGCCGCCCGCTCGGGCCATTGTGCGCGCCGGGACCGCCCTCCCCTACACCTTCCGCCCGCGCGCCCCCGTAGCCCCGCCCCCTCCCGCGCGCCGCGTTCCCGACACGCCCCTGTAGCTCCGCCCCCTACCTCCGCTCGTCGCGTTCCCGCGGCTCCCCGCACCCCAGTGCCCCCTCGTAGCCCCGCCCCCTCCCCTGGGCGGGCTCCTGTGGCCCCGCCCCCCGCGCGTCGCGTTCCCGCCGTGCCCCGCGCCTCAGCCGGCTCATGAGTTCTTCCCCCTTCCCCTTTGGCTTTACCGCCGCTCGCGTCCGGCTCGGGTTTTGCCGGGTCGTCCGGTGCCAGACTCTCCAGGCCCGGCTCTTCTGCCCCGGCGTGCACGCGCGTCGGGCCAGAGCGGGGGAGAAGCCAGCGGCAGTGGCTCGGCACACCCCGTCCCCATGCACCCCGCTTGGAAGCATCGCAGCCCTGCTCCCACTCACGCCCTCACTCGTGCATTCGCTCACTTGCAAACGTGCGCGCGCCCCTGCGCCTAACTCGTGCTGAGGAGAAGGCGTGCCAGGGCCTTCCGTCTTGGGTTTCCCACCTTCCCCGGAGGCGGCCGCGGCCCGCCGCCCGCGCCCCGCGCCCCTGTCCTCTCCCACCCGAAGCCCGGGCCCGCCGGCGTCGTCCCTCCTGTGCTGCTGCAGAGTGGCGGCGGTCCGTTCGGTGACTGAGGCCGGCAAAGCCCCTCACGGGCGGCGACTGTCCAGGCTGTGCCCTCAGAGCTTCAACCTAAATCCAGCAGGTGTGGCGAGGTCGCGGCTCTGGTGACAACAGCACACGTTCTCCGCGTGGCCTTTCCCCAGGAGCGGTGAAAGTAGAGTGCGATTCAAAGATGGGCTGCGACCGTGATCGCCGCCTGCAAGGGCCGCGCCGCCGTCCCCGCACAGCCCCTGACGAGGTCCCAAAGGAGGAACTCGCCCGGGCCAGACCTGAGGAGGCTCTGGGAACCGGTGGCTAACGCGGTGTGGAAGGGCAAAGGGAGTCCTCCCGGAGGGTGGTGACCCCTTTCAGCTCGGCTCAAACGCCCCGCGGAGACTGGCTGGCTTCGCCGCACCCCCACGGTAGATTCCCGCACCCGTAGAGTCAAAGAGGGCGGGGGATCTCTCCGCCCTGCCTTGCGCCCTGTGCTCTGCCCTCAAAACCTTGATTTGTCTTTACAGATCCCGATCTGGATTTGTCATCTAGGAGACTACTTAACCCATCCACACCTTTAAGAACTCTGTTTAATTTTATATATAATACACATATATGCATATATTTATAGAGAGATGTACAGAACCATCTCACGAGTTCCGTATATGAAGGTTCCCTGTGTTTTCATCGCGCTTCCTTCCCAGGCTACAGTAAGTTCTCAGTAAATAATCATTGAATGGATAAGGGACTCACTGTATTTTCTCCATTCATTCATTCATTCATTCAATCACTCTTTCATTGGTGCTGACTCCCTGCCCTCACAAAGCTTATATTCTGGTTGTGCTGGGACAGCCGACAATAATCAAACAAGTACATGTGCAGTGTGTCGAGTGCAGGTATGGCCATAAAGAAAAACAGGGCATAAAATTAAAAAAAAATAAAATAAAATAAAAAAATTTAAAAAAAAAAAAGAAAAACAGGGCAAAGAGAGGGTATGGGGGAGAGAAGCGAAAGTGATTTTGTGTAGGTGGTTATGGATGGCTGTGCTGAGTTCTGCAGGCACAGGGAACGTGTACTTAGTTGGGAGTGTGCTGAGCTCCTTAGAGGAAAAAAAAAACAAGGAAACCAGCATGGCTGGTGGAGCAAAAGGGGAATTAAGAAATGAAGGCAGAAAGGTGGGTGAGCTGTGAATGGGCAGATCATGCAAGGCTATGTCCATTCTAATAAAAGGACTTTGGCTTTTACTCTCTCAGGGTCAAGTCCAGGGCAACAAGTATGGGAGAGGAGTAACAGCAGGGGAGGAAAAAGAGGAGGAGGAGGCTCTTGGCAAATGTGTAAGAATTCCCATAGAGTCATTTTTACAATACTATTAATGGTTAAGGATGTTCATTATACTTGAGAGAAACAGGCACTGTTGCCACAAATATGATTTAAATTGCCAACAATTATATATATATATATATACTTTTTTAAAGATGTTATTTATTTATTTGACAGACAGAGATCACAAGTAGGCAGGGAGGCAGGCAGAGAGAGAGGAAGGGAAGCAGGCTCCCTGCTGAGGCAATGCGGGGCTCAATCCCAGGACTCCAGGACCGTGACCTGAGCCGAAGGCAGAGGCTTTAACCCACTGAGCCACCCAGGCGCCCCGATATATATATATATATATAGATAGATAGATAGATAGATACATTTTTTTAATGTATTTTCAGAATTATGTTATGATATGATGATGGCAAAATACTACAACTTAAAAGGTAAGTGCAGTACTGGCATCAGGACAGACATACAGACCACTGGGACAGAATAGTCAAGATATAAACTTTCATGCATGTGGCCAGTTGATTTTTGACAAAGATCCCAAGGCCATTCATTGGGGAAAGGAACGTCTTTCCAACAAATGGTGCTTGGAAACCTGGATGTCCCCCTGCAAAAAATGAAATTAGACCTTTCTCTTAACACAGTATAGAAAAATTAACTCAGAAAGGATCAAACAGCTAAGCTTAAGGATTCAAACTATAGAACTCTTAGAAGAAAGCATAGGAAAAAAGTCTTCATTGCATTGGATTTGGCAATAATTTCTGGGATATGGCACCAAAGGCACAGGTAACAAAAGAAAAACATAGATAACTTGAACTCCAGCAAAATTTAAATTGTGCATCAAAGGACGCTATCAAGACAGTGAAGTAACAACTCATAAAATATCTGCAAATCATAGATCTGTAAAGGATTAATATCCAGAATATAAAAAGAACTCCTACAACTCAACATTAACAACAAAAAAATCCCCAAGGACCCAATTCAAAAATGGGCAAAGGACCTGAATAGACATTTCTCCCAAGATATACGAAGGGCCTATAAGCACAAGAAAAGGTACTCAACCTCGTTAGTCATTAGGGACATGCAAATCAAGGCCGCAATGAAATATCACTTCACACCCACTGGGATGGCTATTCTCAAAAACTAAACTCTAAAACAAAATATGGAAAATAATAAGTGTTGGCAAGGGTGTGGAGAAATAACCCTGGTGTGCTGCTGCTGAGAACTCAAGGTGGCGCAGTCACCATGGAAACAGTGTGGCAGCTCCTCAAAATGTTAAACATAGAGTTACCATATGATCATATGATATGATCATATCGTAGAATTATCACATGATGATTATGTAATAATTATAATTGTGTATTATAATTATGTGATAGATGTGTGTTAATATATTACACATATGTAATATATATCACCGAAAGAATTGAAAGCAGGGATTTGAATAGATATTTGTACACCAATATTTATAGCAGCCGAAAGGTGGAAATAACCCAAATGTCCATCAGATAAATGGATAAACAAAATGTGGCATACAATGGAATATTACTCAGTCATAGAAAGAAATGAAATTCTAGTACATTATAACATGCATAAACCTTGAAAACATTACGTTAAGTGAAATAAGCCAGACACAAAAGGACAAATATCGTGTGATCCCACTTACAGGAGGCACCTAGCATAGGCAAATTCATGGAGACAGAAAGAATTGTGGCTGCCAGGGGCTGAGGTGGGAGGAACTGGGAGTTAGTGATTAGGATCACAGAGCTTTGGTTTGAGATGATGCAAAAGTTCTGGAAATGGACAGTGGTGATGGTTCGTAACATTGGGAATGTACTTAATGAACATTAATGTACTTATGTACTGAATGTAATTAGTGCCACAAAATTGTACACTTTTATGCTACATATATTTTACCACAATAAAAAAGTATACACAAATTGTACCTGCATCTAACAGAGTAGGAAAATAAAACAGATGTAATCAATTTATTGAGAAAGAAACTCAACATGTATAAGCAGAAAGAGACTTTATTCTTTCTCCCATTACTCATTTCAAATGTCTTCTCTGCTCCTGTTCTTTAACTGTCTTTGGATGGCATTTTATCAGGTCCCAAAGCCTTTCTAGTCACTTTCAATTAATATAAAGTCCTGAATATTGTAATACTGAAATCTTAAAACTCATGGAAAACTCACTTGTCAGCCCTCCAAAACAGAGCCTGCTTCAGGCCTGGAGAACTTCAGGAGGTAGGTGTGGAGGGGACAATAAATTTAGCTTCTCCCCTTCCCTAAGTCTACTACCTTAGATACTGCTCTGGGCCCCTCTGGGATTTCAAGCAAAAACCTTCCCTGATTGATGTTGGCGCCCTCTGATTGTAGCAGATTTTAAGTGCTGTCATTTTCTCTTCTAGGGTGATTCGTGGGTTCTGTTGCAGACCTGAGATCATGGAGATCTGTCTCTCACAAGTCCCTTGACAGGGGCAACGCCTTTGTCAGCTGGCTGCTTGCATCCCCCTCTGGGACCCTGGTTAGGGCCCCCAGACCCTGCAGGCAGCCTTCTCCAGTAGGGGGCCCTGATTGTTTGGCATCTGGCCTTCTGGAAATATATGCATCCTTGTCCCACCAAATTCTGAATGTGGACTGCGGTGGAGAACAGGCCAGCCCCAGTCTCTCCCCTCTGGTGCCCACTGGGTGGAAGGAAGTTCAGAAAAGTCAGGGCCCCTTGACTACTCCCAAAATTCCAGGGAAGTGCTCATGAGTGCTCTCCTCGGTCTCCCAAGAAATTGCCTTCTTTTCCATAGTTTGAACTACTACCCGCAGAACTGGTTTTTCCAGTGTCTCTGTACACCCTCCTGCATCAACTGTGCAGCCCTGTCCTTTAGGTTGGGGGAGTTCCTCCATTGTATTGTGGGGCCCCACCCAAGGCATCAGGGGATCCCTTTTAATATCCTCCTACACCAGAGTGTTAAATCATCCCTCTCCCTGTATGCCAAGCAAGTCCTTTATAACATACAAGGGGGTGGAGGTGAGGGGAATAGAGATGGGTTTTATCTGTCTTTCTTGCATGGGATCCCTGATAAACCCCAGCCTTCTGCATCAGGCACATGTCACCTGACAGGGAACTTCCAGACCCCTACTCAATGGAGTAAACTTCCAAGGACTGGGATGCTGGCTCTCTAACCTTGGTCCCTGGTGGGAAACCCTTACTGAAAAGTCTTTCCAAATATATCTGCACCTTCTCCTGCCTTATGGAACATCTTTGGGATGCCTGGGGGGCTTCGTTGGTTCAGTGACTGCCTTTGGCTCAGGTCATGATCCCAGAGTCCTGGAATCAAATCCCGTATTGGGATTTTGGTCCATGGAGAGCCTGCCTGCTTCTCTCTCTGCCCCTCCCTCTCTGCCCCTCCCCCCACTCATGCTCAGGCGCACTCTCTCTCTCTGACAAATAAATAAAAGCTTTAAGAAATAAAGAATTTTAAATAAAGATTTAGTGAATGTAATTGAATTAAACAAAAAGAGAGAGAGAATCTGGCATGTCTAGTTCTGAACATCAGTTCTCCTAGTGCATATAGCTCCTCAGATGTAGGATTTAGCTTAATCTATAAATTGTGTACCTGTCCACACTCTTCTTCCCCCAAATGCATACATTTGTTTAAAAATAAAACCTCATTTACAACCTTGCTCTTAAAAGCAGAGTGTGAGTGACCAAAGAGTTAGGACAGAGTGGACACTCAATTTCTTAAAAGAACTGATTAGTGAAGTTATGATTTGTGTGTAATCAAGATAAATCAGAATTAATCAAAGAAGGGATGCCTGGGTGGCTCAGTCAGTTAAGCATCTGCCTTTGGCTCAGGCTGGGATCCAGTCCCATGTCAGGCTTCTTGCTCGGCGGGGAACCTGCCTCTCCCCCTGCCTCTCCCCCTGCCTCTGTCTGCCACTCCCCCTCCTCATGCTCTCTCTCTTTCTCTGACAAATAAAATCTTAAAAAAAAAAAAGACTTAATCAATGAAGATATCACTCCTCTGGGGTGAAATAAACATTCTCAGCTGATGCATGTGGCAGGACACAAGAAGGGCATGACACCAGCTGAGCAGCTAAGAATCTGGACCATGTTTACTCAGGCATTTTCAGGGTAAAAAGATGGCACAAGAACAGGTGAAGAATAGATCGATTGGTCAATAGATATAGATAGATAGATAACCACACCAATACCATCGTAGTGAAATTTTTATATGCTTTAGTGAAATTTTGGGAAAAAAAGAACCTTTATAAGCTTCCTGAGTGTGTGTGTGTGTGTGTGTGTGTGTGTGTGTGGTGGGGGGGGGGATAAAAACAAGTCATGTACAAAGGATCAAGGGTAGAATAGTGTATGATTAGCAGCAGAAGCTGATTCAAAAAGACTTTATAACAACATGAGAAGAAAAAAGACAATGGAAGAATATCTTCATAATATCCAATGAAAGTGATTTCCGACCTAGAACTATAAACCCAACCAAATAGCACTCGAATGCAAGAGAAGATTAAGAATATCTTCAAACGTGTGTAAACCTGGCAATTCACAAACATGTACCCCTGGGGATAAAAATACTTTATATGTTTATAAAAATAATTAAAAAATTTAAAAAGAAAGAATATCTTCAAACAGGGGCACCTGAGTGGCTCAGTGGGTTAAGCCTCTGCCTTCAGCTCAGGTCATGATCTCAGAGTCCCGGGATCGAGCCCCGCATGGGGCTCTCTGCTCAGCGGGGAGTCTGCTTCCCCCTCTCTTTCTCTGCCTGCCTCTCTGACTACTTGTGATCTCTGTCAAATAAATAAATAAAATCTTAAAAAAAAAGAATATCTTCAAACATGCAGGGTATGTCAAAAAATTATCTTCCAGGCACTCTTTCTGGATGTAAGCCAGGGAATCACCCATGGGAAAGAAAGGGATAGGATATAAAAGTGAGGATAAGGGAATTCCCAAAATGATGGCAAAGGAGGTAGCGCTGTGACAGGGGTGTCCTGCTGCGCAGACGGCATCTTTCCAGGTGCAGGAACGTGACCCAAGAGACAGGAGTGCTATCAAGATGCCTTCTTTTGTATCATCTTTTTATGCCAGCTCAGAGAAACCATTTCACCTATTTTTTAATAGTTTTTTTTACTTTTATTTATTTTTTGTAATCTGTATGTCGGAAATGGGGCTCAAACTCATGACCCAGAGATCAAGAGTCACATGCTCTTCCAACGAAGCCAGTAACATGCCCCATTAGAACAGTTTTAGAATTATAGAAAAACAGAATATAGTGCAGTCAGTTCTCATATAATAACTTCTCACCCAGTTTCTCTTCTTATTAACATCTTATAGAAGTTTGGCTTATTTGTTACAACTCTGAACCAATATTGATACTTTGCTATTAGTTTAAAGCCTATAGTTAATCAGACTTCCTTATTCTCTACCTTATGTCTTTTTCTGTTCCAGCATCTCAACCAGGATACCACATTACATTGAGTCATTCAATCTCCTTAGGCTTCTCTTGGCTGTGATAATTTCTCAAACATTCCTCATTTCTCATGGTTTTGATAGTTAGAGAAGTACTGGTCAGTGGGTTGTTGTTGTTTTGTTTTTTTAGTTTTTATTATTGAAGTATATTTGACCTACAGTGTTATATTAGCTACAGGTGTACATCATGATGATGGACAATTCTATACATCACTCAGTGCTCACCATCAGTGTAGGACCATCTGTCACCATCCTACATCACTGCAATACCATTGACTATTCCCTGTGCTGTATTCAACTAATGACTTCTTGAAGAACTTTCTTCTCAATCAAAAACTACCCCTTGCCCATCCCTGCCTCACTTATTTTAATCGAACATCATGGATAAAGGAAGAAGAAATGTTTTTATTTCTTCCAACCTCTAAAAATATCTTGATTTTCAGGAACAGAAATGACAAATGCTGAAGGATACTTTCATCTTTAGAAGTGTATTTAGAATGAATGTCAACTTGACTCTTCACAGCATCTTGAGGAAGGCAAATGGCTTGAGGTGGGAGGAGATATAGAGGAGAGAAAGTAATGCCCAATTTACCTTCCCTACTTGCCTCCCAGGGGGTGCCCCCCCACACTCTCTCAGTCACACACACATCCACACTGATACACATACTCACACAGTTTGTGGGGAAAGAAAGCTCAATGCCCTCCTTATAAAGGAAGGGGAAGGTTACAGAGATATTATGATGTAATGAGGGCCATATGAAAGACACTGGTAACATTATGAGGTCAGGATTTTTACTGAAATGCTTCTCTATATGAGATGCATTAGACTAAGCCAGGCTAAGGTGCCAGTGAGCGATGGCGACTCTGACTCCTACCCACAGTATGAGATTTTAAGATCAAAGGGATGCAACCTGGGACAAAACTTGAGAGAGCAGGGAGACACTGTGACAACTGGAAGTTGTTTCAAGTTGACAGATTTGTGCTCTTTCTTTCTGCACAGAAATAAGAGATTCCCTATGTCCCTATGAATACCAAGGAGCAAAGGCATTTAAACACTGAACTTCAGATTAGTAATTTTAGGACAGCCTTGAAGGGGTTTGAAAACTTGGTTGAGCAAGCAGCAGCCCAGAAAAGAGATGAAAGAGGAGGACTGCTTATCCAAAAAGAAGGTAAGGTCAGTGATTACAAGCAGTTGAGTTGGGTGTATTGATGAAAACCATGAAGTGTTTCAAGCCATCAAAGAGAAGCACCATAGCTTAAGAGCCAAGACAGCAAATGACTCTCTAAAGACCTAAGTGGTCCTGGGGGAAGCTTCGTTCACTTCTCTGAAACTTAGTTGGCTCAAATGTAAAATTAAGAGGTTGGATGAAGTGACCTCAAAGGGCTCTTCCGTGGGATCTAGACCCAATGGCTTGCTTGTTGACCTGGGACTCTCAGGAGTACACAGTGACCATTAGCAAGCCATGGAAACCATCCTGCTCTCTCTTTACTTAAGGGTATGGCGAGACCATAAATAGTTTCATAAGCAGAGTAAAATGTTTTTTCTGCAACTTTGCTTCACTGTCTCGGCCTCTCCCCATATCTCTCAACTAGAATGATTTCGAGCATGCCAAGGTAAGTGGGATGAGGTAGGCAGTAGTCTGCCAAGAATATTAACAGCAGAAAAAAATGACACAGAATGGTGGGTCAGTGCTCAAGGGGACAGCTTCAGGGCCTTGGAGGACAGCAGTGACAAATAAGGCTTACCAGCACAGTAAAAGACTAATAGGACAAAGCCTGCTGTTACAAGGAAAAGAGCAGAGCCCCTATAACTGTGATGGGGTTCGCATAGCCAGTTTCTGACTGTCCCAGGCTGTACAGCCACAAAAGAATGGAATTGTTGACTTTGGATGATCAAACACAAGCTGGTATTATTTGAATAGTGGTCAAGAATTTATAAATCACCTTTGAAAAAGAGAATTTATAAATCACCTTAATAAATATAATTTAATTGATTCTCTTGACAATTCTAATAGGCAGATATTACTATTATTGCTATTACCCTCCCATCCTATTTGTTAAAGGATGGCAGGTACAGGAAAATCATCTTCCCAAGTCACTCAAGCTCTATGTGTTAGAGCTAAGCCTCAGAGCTTCAAGATGGACTTTTTAGATGAGTGTGAACTTGGCTGGGCTTTCTAAACCACTACACAGAACTTTTATTTTTCCCCAGTCAGCCTGTTTACCCATCTCTGTAATTGATTTCCCAAACCTTTACCACTCCTGTTGTCTCCTCTCTAGATCTCAGCTCCTTTCAGCCATGGTTCCAGCATCATAAGAAAAAACAAGACCAAAAGACAAGAATTCCCTCAACCTCTCCTTCCTCCACTTCTGAATTTCCCCAAAGCAACACCTATCATTTTGTCCATCTGTCCTCCCGTCCAAGGCTATCACTTTGCTGCAACAACTTCAAAATCCTCTTTTCACTGGCTTTGTTCTCTCAAACTAAAAATATTCCCAAACATCCTGACTTTGACTTTCTCTTCCCTGTAAGGCATCACTGTATGCCTTTCTTTGCTTCTCCACTAAATTTCCCCATAGCATCACCACTTAATTTTCTTTTTTTTTTTTTAAGATTTTTATTTATTTATTTGACAGAGATCACAAGTAGGCAGAAAGGCAGGCAGAGAGAGAGGAGGGGAAGCAGACTCCCCGCTGAGCAGAGAGCCCCATGTGGGGCTCGATCCCAGGACCCTGAGATCATGACCTGAGCCGAAAGCAGAGGCTTTAATCCACTGAGCCTCCCAGGTGTCCCTTAATTTTCAATCTATTCAAGTCTGACTTCTCTCATCACTTTGCTGAAAATGCTTCTACTGAGGAATCCCAGCACCTAATATGACTGCCAAGTTCAATTATTTTCATTTTCCAGCATACCTGGCCCTTTCTCTGCATTAGCTTACTCCTCTGCTTCCAGAAACTATCTCCTTCTGTGTCTCTCATCACACCTCTCTCTTATTTTTTTCTTTCTCATTCTTTCTTTGCCTCTTTTTTTTTTTTGAAGTCTTCCTGTGTTCTCTCTCAGTCTTAAAGCACTGATGCCATCTACCTAGTCTCCTAACTAGATATCTTGTTATAACCTTTGACTATCTCATGGAATGTTACTCTTGGGTTATTACAACAGGGGTTCAATATAATCATCTTTTGCCAAGAGTTGTTCCTTAATTTTTTTTTAGATGCCACATCCCTGGCTTATTAACTCTGCTCTAAAGTCCATATATGTGAACTTGGCATTCAGGGCTATTCCCAGACATGCCTCAATCTACCTTTCTCGTATCAGCTCCTGGAACTTTCCCTCCATGAACTTTCTATCCTAAAATGAACTTTTCAGCATTCCCAAGTACCTCATACTTGTAATGACTCTGATTTTGTATGTATCATTCCTTCAATGTAGAATGTCTTTCCTCCCTTTTGTTGTCCCCATAAATCTTGCTCATTTTTTAAGACCAAATCAAATCTCACCTTTCTGTAAAAGCTTTCCCCAAACAAAGCCACCCTTAGCACAGTTAATGCACTTCCTTGCCATCTCGAGGATTTCCCTTAACCTGCAGAAATTGATGTGTGTTCCTGCCCCCTCTCTCTACAGCACTTGACCTGTGAGTGCTCTGAAGGCTTTGTAACCCAAGACAAGGGCTAGCCCACTCTTGTGTCCAGGAAGTGCTCCTTAAATGTGTGCTAAGCAGGGGTGCCTGGGTGGCTCAGTCATTTAACCATCCAACTCTTGATCTCAGGTCAGGTCTTGATCTCAGGGTCATTAATTCAACCTGGGCATGGATCCTATTTAAAAAAAAAAAGTGTGCTAAGCAAACAAGGTAATCTTGCTTTCACTTCAAGCTTTCAGTCACAAAGCCACATTGAAAAACTTCCCTCCTCTATAGTACATATGTGTATATATGTGTATGTATATGTATATGTATACATGTGTTGATACAGAATGAATATATTTCAATAGATATATAGTAATATATATTTTATAGAATATTATACTATAATATACTACAGCCCAATGTAGAGTAGGTATATTATATGTCTATTATATATAATATAGATTCAATAAGAACTAATTACTGCTAGATTTCCCTCTCTGACAGAGGGACTGATCTGAAAGACTGTGAAGGAGAAATATAATCTTAACTTTTCAGACTGTTAATGCTGGCATACCTTCATATTCATTCTTAATGCTGGGAAATAAGATCTGCTTCTCACTATAGGCAGGAAGCTAAGAAACAGAATGTTTTGGTGTCAAGGAATTCATCTGCGTTCTTTAATCTTCTTGCCAATGACCTGATAGAATTGAAATCACCCCAGGAAAGAAAAGTTTCATCATCCTCCTCTAGCCACATCTACGATGAGATACATTTACATGGAGACACATTACACTCACCGTGGTGTGAATTTAAAGCAGCTAATCTATTTGGATATCTCTATGACCCAGAGGGAATGCTTTGTTTTCCCCCAAGAATCATGGTCCTTCCTCAGTTGCCCCTGCTTTGGTAAATAGCACCAGAATCTGCTGAGTTGGAAAACCAGAGACCTAATTGTGAATCTAGAACAGGATTTCTCAAGTTTGGCACTACTAACATCTTTGTTCTGTGTATATGAATGTGGGCTGGGGGAGGGGTTATCCTGTGCATTGAAGGATGGTTAGGCATATCTCTGGTCTCTACTAGGTGCTGTAGCATTCCCACCCCTAATTCTAACAAGCAAAATCGTCTGTAGACGACGTTGCCAGTGTCCCTGTAGGAGACAGAGGGGAAACCTCCCCTGGATGAGAACCACTGGTCTGGAATCCTGCCTGTCCTTCACTCATCACTCCTGCCCCCCCAACAACTTCTAGTCCGTTAGAAGTCTTTACCATTCTACTTCGGACTGTATCTCGCCATCTCCAGTCCTACCTCTCAGTGCCTATATCACTTATCATCCAATCAAGGACATTTCCAAGAAAGAAAGGGGTTGTTATTAATAACTAAATTGAGAAAATCAGCTGCATCATTCTGGCCACGCCTCCACTATCTGAAACCTGGACTAATGCACTAGCCTCTCTCTGGGCTCATAGCTGTCGCCCTTACTTCCTCCAGCAGCCACTATGCTTTGAGAAAAGGTTAAGGCAATACCTTACCAGCAAGCTGAGAATAAAGTACAAACTGCTGACTCCCGCCTGACCCTCCTTCTTGATAGTCTCACCTGACAGTGCTTTTCCTGTCCTCACTATCCTCCATACCCAGTGACCCTCCCAGAATATGCCAAACTCTGTCCAGCCTCAGAGTCTTTTTCTTTTGTTGTTGTTGGCTTCTGCCTGAAATGCTCTTGCCTAGCTTTACACATGGCTGACTCCTTTTTGTTTATTGGGTCTGGGCTTAATTTTTTTACCCATGTCCTTAGAGAGGCTTTCCTGAGGTCCATCGCTGCCCGCCACCATTGATAGGTAATTCTATCACAGCGCCCTATTGGTTTCCTTCCTAGTATTTAGCTTGCTCTGCACCTTTGTACTTTATCCCTCTGTACTTTACACCTTTATACATTTACTTTGCTACTAAGGTGTGACATACAGGAGAGCCTCCGGAACATGCTAATCTTAAGTGTATAGCACAGTAGACATGGACGTTGTAAGCATATCTGTAGCTACCAGCCAGATCCAGACAACATTTCTAGCATCCTGGAGAGTCCCCTTACACACAGATAACCGCTCATCCAATGCCTAGTTCCAGTAATTAGTCTTGCCTGTCACAATCGGTAAATACTTTGTTTGTTTACATGTGGATTTTATGTTTCTCCCACTAGAACGTAAACTCCCTGAGGAAGGGAACTTGTTTATTTAGTTTGAAGCCCAGTGTCTAGCTCAGTTCTCACACTTAACAATAACGATGCCTTTTCGTGTCAAACTCCTTATCTTTAGACTCAATAGTAACTCCCAAGTGAATCACCAAATTTGGCAGAATCGAACTCAAGCATGGTATGTGTGTGCCCACATACCATCAAGGAACCGATTAAGAATTGCTCTTTGCTCCCCTGTCTCTTCTATCTGAGATGAGCTCTCGCAGACACTCCTGATTGGTAAAACTTTTCATAATAGGAAAGAACTAATCCACTTTCTTATCTTTGCATTCCTAAACAAAACTCCTCATTGAAACGTAAGCTGTGGAGGAAGGACTGAAGACCAAATTTTCTTCTAAGTAATATTTTGGTCAAGGACCGAGTTATGTTTCTAATGTAAAGAACCTTAAAATGAGGCATTATCAGGTTTTAATAGGTTGAAATGAGGAAACTGATTAGAAGATAGGAAAAGGAGCTGAGTCCTTGGAGTGTGGTAACAATGTTCTTGCAATTTGTTACAATGCAGATGTAATCGATTATGACAAGTTTTATGAGGCTGTGCAGGAACTCTTTGGTCCAGAAGTGAAGAGTCAAGATGTGAAAAGCTTTTACAGGAAACTCTGCAACAACCCCGATGTACCTATCGACTGGTGTGAGGTAGCACTTTTCATGTTTATCATAAGAAATCCAGGTATTGTTTCTCCTTGTTCAGAATAAATAATTTATCCAAGTGTGATTCCCATAGGGGTTAAGCCCATGGCGTGTATGCGGCATGTTTGAATGCCATTAAAGACTGTGACCACCATCCCTAACTGAATGAGTGAGTGAGACAGACAGAGGTTTAACCATATTATTAATGGCTAACTCTTAACAACATTAACAACAACCAATATGTTAAATGCCTTCATTACATTCTCAAGGAGAGATCTTCCTCTTCAATAGTTTCAAAGCATACAAATATCATATAAGAGAAGAAAGACTGTGGTTGACCACCTCTACCATTTCCTGAGTCACTTCCCTGTCTGTGCAGTTTTATGTCGCTTCCACCATTGTCTGTTCTTGGATGAACGTAGAGAAGCATGTTTGGTTAAGTGATCTATGGAATATATATATATATACATATATATATGTATATATATATATGGATCTATGGAAAAGGAGAAAGGAATGCCTCTGATCATTGTTGAAACTCCCATAAGAATGCACTCTGTAGGTTTGTTTGTAAACCAGATTCTTCCTATTTTAAAAGGATTCGAGGTAACTTACGATTTAAAAAATTGCACACATGCTTATAAAGCAATGGAAGTAATATTAAAAATTATCAGGCTCTTTCTCAAAAATCAGGAGATAGAGGGGCACCTGGGTGGCTCAGTCCATTGGGTCTAACTCCTGATTTTGGCTGAGGTCATGATCCTCAGAGTTGTGAGATCAAACCCTGTGTCGGGCTCTGCACTGAGCATGGAGCCCGCTTGAGATTCTCTTCCTTCCTCTCCCTCTGCCTCACCCCTGCTCAAAAAAATGAGTAGATACAGTAGACAAAAAGAAAAGCAAAGATTGAAAGGATTTGCCTATCATTTTTAACAAGCTGGTAGATACGTATAAATAGAACTTTGAACCCAAGATATGGGAAAGACACATCTCCCCAACTATATACACATCACAAAGCTGTGCATGCATAAAAGTAAAAAGAACATTTCAGTAAACTCCAATATAAGAAAACTCTAGGAATCAATAATAAAAGATTGCCCAAATCTCTAAGAACTGACCAAATAAAAAAAGAATTAGTTTTGGGAAAAAATTGTAAACAAAAAGCTTATTAAGCCTTTAAAGAATACATAATTCCTGCATTATATATAGTTTTGTACAACTTAAGAAAATCTGATAAGTTAACCCACTCATTTTATGAGGCTGTAATAACATGAACTGAACAGAGAAAAAATGCCGGGGAATGAGAGGCCAATATTGATGCTGAAATCCTAAATAAAATTTTAACAAGTCAAATCCAGCAGTGCATTAAAAATCATTTCTGAGTAGAACTCATCCCAGAAAAGTAAGGGCAATTTAATATTAGAAAGTCCAGGAACATATTTCATTCAACATGTTAGAAGAGAAAAAACAATATGATAATTTTTATTAGAAGTCAGCATGCTAAGGCCCACAGGCCAAACTGGACAGCCACGTGTTTTGCAAATAAGGTTTATTGGAACACAGAACACTCACCCATCTGTATACTTTGTGGCTATGTCTGTGTTACAAGAACAGAAATGAATAATGTGACAAAGACAGAATGCTCTGTAAGCCAACAATATTTACTACCTGGCCCTTTTCAGGAAAAGTTTGCTGACTCCTGATCTTAAACTAACATAAAAAAATTTTTTTGATAGAAATCCAGCAGCCATTCCTGTTTTTACAAAGAAAAAAAATCTTAGCAGAATAAGAATGATGGACAATTTCCTGAACTTAGTAAATGTTATGTTCATTTTCTGGAGCTGCTGTAAAAAATGACCACTAATTTAGTAACTTTCCCCTTGACTTTATTGACGCAGAGCATTGTGTAAGTTTAGGTGCACAACGTATTAATTTGCACATTTCTCTATGTCAAAATGGCCGCCTCCATTGGGTTAACCGTCACCTCCATCGTGTCACATGATTACCGTTTCTTCTTTGTGGGGAGAACTTTAAAGATCTACTCTATTGGCAACTTTGAAGTACACCATGAGGCATTCTTAACCATAATTGCCATTCTGTACATTAGATCCCCAGAACACATCCATCTTATAATTGGAAGTTTGAACCCTTTGAACAGCATGTCCCCTTTTCCCAAATAACCACCATTCTAGTCTCTGTTTCTATGAGTTCAGCTTCTTTTGATTCCTCATATAAGTGATATTATGTCTTTCTGTGTCTGACTTATTTCACTTAGCATAATGCTTACAAGGTCCACACGTGCTATTGCAAATGCCAAGATTTCTTTCTTTCTAAACTTCGCAACTTCAAGAAACACACATTTATTATCTCACCATTTCCGTGGAGCAGGAGTCTGGACACAACTTAGCTGGGTCTTCTGCTCAAGGTCTCACAGGGCTGCAATCATGTTATTCTCATTTGGAAACCCAACCAGTGAAGAATCTTCTTCCAAGCTCATTCAAGGGGTTGGCAGAATGCACTTCCTTGTTGTGTATGACTAAGGGACTCAGCTTTTTATTGGCTGGAAGCTGGAGACTGGAAGGTGCCCTCACGTTTCCGAGGGTGTCTGCAGTTCTTTGCCTTATGAAGTACTACACAGGCAGTTCACAACTTCGCTTCTTCAAGGCTTTCTCCAGTCCCTGAAGACAGTCTTGCATAATGTAACATAAT